>JAKSZP010004339.1:0-86221 GCA_022478985.1 Massospora cicadina | reverse complement strand
CAGAATGTCAGAGTTTTGGTTGGCCAAAACTATTGCTGGCGCAGATACCACCAATGACCCAAATCATAGTGGCAATGCGCTATACACTCCACTAGAGATGGTGGTGTTCGTCCCAGCTGTCCCAAATTCTTTCTTATGTTCCAAGTCTGGTGAGATCTTCATCCTCTTTACCAGCTTGGGTGAGTCAATATTGATGGGTGCTCCTCTGCTAACAATCACCCTCACCTGCACTCAATTCACTTGTATAACTATATATGTACACTTGGAGTATTGCAATATAGTGTTTACTGAGTGGATAGCTTCATTATTAGCCAAATCTAGGTTGTAAATATTTGCGCTGATAAATCAGGAAATGACTCCTTAATCGCACTGAGGGGATCAACAAATTAGCCTCATCTAAACGATCTTCAGATAATTCATCAGGTTTCTTGGCAGTTTGAATCTTGACTGCCAGTTGTTGGGCATATGGCTGGGCAACTTCCTTGATTATCTTGGGGTTGATTCTCTTTGCCCCGGCCCTGGTTATGGCATTACGTCCAAATTGACTACTTGATACAGCTGATCCTGCTCATCATCTACAAACAGATCACTGATATCAATTTCTTCAGTCATAATGTTGGGAGGAACAGGTTTTTTCCGCAGCTCTAGTCTGTTCCCCATCTATGCCGTGGGCCCTTTTCCCAATTCCTTGGTGGCTGCTGACTCTTTTCCCTGACCACATTGATCTGATCCTTTGGTTTCTTACAGTGCATGGCGAAATGTCCTTTCCCGCCACATTGGTACCAGACCTTATCCTTCTTGTTCAACTTTCTGAATTCTACAGGCTTATTTCCCTGCACAGGTCAATTGGTCATCTCTTTAACTCCTTTGTTTCCCTTCATCAGATTCAGATTGCATACTGGATTAGATTTAAAGCTTCTATTTGGGGCATCAAAAGTCGCTCCTAAAATCTTTAAATTATCTACCATTAGCAAGGTAATTATTTTCATTGCGAACATGGAAGACATCATGCAATGCAAATTGCAATAGGGCCAAAGGGCCGCTTGCAAGGCGATTCTGGCATCAAAGTCGTCCAATACTTTCGCTCCAATCAGGATCTGTGACTCCTGGTAAAACTGATCTGCAAAGCTAGCTAGAGACTCATCTTTATAAAACTAAATTCCCATAAACTCCTGTTTGTGCTTAGACATGCTCATTGGACTCACAAACTCTTTCATGATGGCCACTTTTGCCTCAGCATACGACCAGCTATCCCCCTCCAGGTGAGGTAACATTAAGTTCTGGCAGTCAGTGTCTGGGCAATTTATGACCATCAACGCCATTTGATGATACCCATAGCCATTCATGGTCATGTCAAACAGTCAGAAAAATGCTGGGGCGTTATCCCAATGGAACGTTCCAATTTTGGCATTGCCGTAAATTCTGCAAGTTATTTCTAGCTAATTCTCGGTTCAGTCACTCAGCTAACTTGAGGAGTGACTTTGGGAATCATCTCTGAAATGGCAGCAAAAGTGGGCAGCATGTTCCTTGGGGTATTTGACTTCCAAGTATTGTGCGAGGACTTCTTACTTCAGCATCGCTTGCCATATTGGGCTCACAAGCACATTTGTAAACTTTAAGTTCCTCACCTGTTTGATTAATCTCTCTATATCCAAAACAAAATTTCTCAAATGAACGTGATTCACTTCTCACTCTGTTTTCAGGTATAAGACCTCTCAAACAAGGTCCCCTTCTTTCTAATTCAACAAAGTTAATTTCACAAGTAACTCATTACTGAAGCTTGCAACATTCTCTATCCCTTCCTCCACCTTGGTGACTCATTCTTCAAAGGCTGCGAACTCCCAAAGGTCTGCTGAGTTTATTGCATTCTGGTTTACAGTGGCTAACTCAGTCCACAGTTTGCGTAACTTGTCTTTGTATGACATTCTTATAGTTTCTTCAACTCGACTACCCCTGTAGTGAGCACCAACTTGTAAAAATTTACTGGAGGGTTATTATCAGTTTACAACCCTAGTAACTTTTTACTGTACAGGTTCTGTTTCCTCATGCACTTTGTTTGTTATCAAGTAGATTATTGTTAAATAATGGTATGACAGCTATCATCCATAGTTTAGTAAGAATTCTTATATGTTAGCCCAACGCTTGGCCAGTATTCCCAATTGAATACTTATGATGTTGTACTCATAGGGATTCGTTCCCTCGTTCTGTCTGACCTTATCTGTGTTGAGATACCCTGGTGACAGTCTCTTCAGTCCAACACACAGTTGGTAGCTATACCCAATTGTGACTCCTTCTTCTCTAGATCCCCATTTGGATCTTTACTCTTTCTCTAAGAGTCTTCCAATTTTTGCACACAGCAATAAAATCCTTGAGACAGAACAGCACAATATAAGCTGATGATAGTTTACTCTATAAACTATATCCTAAATGAATAATCCTTTATTATCTGTTTTTTATTTTAGTGAATACTAGGGAATTTATAGTGTGGATTCAGTCATCTAACCCTCAGTTGACACCTCTTCGATGAAATGGCAGCTGTTGCCATTGAATCACCCATCCTCATCTCAGCAGCGATGGTCTTCCCCATCCTGGCTAGGATTCTATCATTGGACAACCTCAAGACCTAAATGGAAAGAGTCAGAAAACGTGGCCCTAACGTTTTCCTCTCAATTCCAGCAAAACAACCATATTTTTCAAGCTACCTGCATAAGTAATGGGACTTTTAACCCATTAAGGCAGTTTGCACACCAATCAATTAATTCGCTAGTTTCAGTTGGCATCACTCACCTCACAACTTGGTATTCATTCCTAATCAGTCAGTGATGAAACCCAACCAATACCAATCAGTACACCTGATATTTAATTACTATCAGATGACCCTATTTCGTCAGCAACTCTGCCTGATGAGATCTTAAGTATTTGCCAGATTGATCCCCAACAGATGTGACCAGGCGAATATCCTAAAATCCCCAAAATGTAGCTATTTCAAAACTTAGGCCAACCGATTTCCAATTCACTTCGCCTTAGGGAATTTTCACCTAGCGATTCCTGGTAATCTAGCATACTATGAATATGGGCAAAAATCCCAACAGATCTGTAAATGATCCTCTACTTGCAATTAATATTTTGGTGACGTTTTTCTTTACTAAAGCCATCTGGATCTAATCAAATTTTTTGACATTCCTTGACTTTCTTATTGATTGACTAATTTAAGATTAACTGACTTCATCCATTACTTTTGGATTAATTGCCTTTCATTTTGATCTCATCTAATGACTCAGGAATTCTCACAGCAGAACCAGTTGCAACCTGAGATGGTCCTGCTGATGACTTTATTCCATGTATATATCTGGCGGAACAGGTTCTTTTGCAGTTCTAAATAGTTTCACATCTAGACTGCAAGGCCTATTTCCAAATTTTAGGCAGTTTCATCCTCCTCTTTAGAAATTACAACATCCACAAGTTGTCATGATTTCTTCTCCCAATTTTAGGTGACAAATTGTCCCGTTGCTCCATTTTTCCAGTAGTGGCTAGTTGATTTATCCTTCTACTTGGATCCATTGTGGGGCTTCTCCATTATGACTTGATTTTGCAGAATAATGACTTTTTCAATGCTCAATGGAATTTCGTCTTCTAATTCCATTATAGTCTGATTGTTCTCAATTGGAATTTCATCATAATAATTGATCAGCCGCATCAAAAGTTGCTCCCAACATCTTCAGATGGTCCATCATCTGGGAGGTCGTTATTTCAGTTACTAGTGCTGCTGCCATAATCTGATGCAATTCGCGGTAGGGCCAAAGCACCGCCTGCATGGCTATGCATGCATCAAAGTCATTTAGCACTTTTGCCCCTACCAAGATCTGGGCTTCTTGGTAAAATCGGTCAGTGAAACTAACCAGGGTCTCATCTATGCGGAAATGTACACCCATGAACTTTTGTTTATTTGCCATCCAAGCAGGGCTTCCAAACTCCAACATAATGGCTTCTTTTGCTTCTGAATATTACCAGTTGTCCCCATTGAGGTGGGGTAGCATCAGATTCTGGCAGTCAGTGCTAAGACAGTTCATTATAGTCATCTCTTTTTGATTGTCTACTTAATTGAACATGGTCATTTCAAACAAGCGTAAAAACGCCAGGGCGTTATCCCAGTGAAAGGTGGGCAATTTCAGCATATTTTGAAACTCTTTGGTTACTCCGCTCATAGAAGATCATTGTCCAGCTACTCGAGAAGCCATAAGAGTGACTTTGGGAGTCATTTCTGACAATCCAGTGAATGGTTTGGGCATATTTTGGGGTTGAAAAGTCTCCCCAATTGGAGTTTCACATGCCTTTTCATAGGCCTTATTCACCTCAAATTGCTCACACTCACATTTGTGTTTTTCAAATTCCTCAATACGCTTTGTCATTTTTGCCATCTTTTCATGAAACTACCATATACGTTCTCAATTTGCTTCCCATTCAGTTTTTTTGGAATAAAATTTAATTTAACACGTTCACTTTCTTTCTGCTTCAAAGAGGCAACTTTTCCATACAAATCACTATCCACCATTCCTAATTGTTTGAGCATCTCTTCCGCCTTAATCATACGTTCCTCTAAGGTACTAAAATTGGCTTCAGATGCCAAGCTGATCACATTTTGATTTATGCCTTTAGTTCCGCTCAGAGCTTCTGAAGCTCTTCCTTATAAGACATCGTTATTTAGATTGGCTTTTGACAACTTAACTACGCCACTTTAGTTAGCACCAATGATAAAATCTGAGGCTTTCTTGGTTGCTCGCTTCTGGCACTAGATTTCAACTGCACAGATTTTTGGATTCTTGCTTTTATTTGATTGAAACTGATTAACTGAGGCAATAATAGTATGAAGACTATTATTAGAGTTAAATGCACAAAAGCCATGTTGAGTGTATTGTCGAACACTAGACAGGTGCTTCTTCCTCTTGAAGATATTTTGATACTGGTAGGGAAAACTTTCCTTATCCCTTCTTGCAGATCCAGGCGGAGACTTTAATAACGATTTAAGTATATCTGATTCTTTCACTCTTCTCTTAAGAATCATGTTTAAACAACTAATGGTAAAGACAACTAAGTTATCAAGTTTTTATTTTCTTTTACTAGAGAATATTTGGGGGTTTTTATAGTTAGTATTGGCACACAACCTTTCAGCTGTCTGCTGGGAATAATTTTTCTCCTATACTGGTTTGACCCTCAAGTGGTAGGCAACAAATCTCGTCAGGTACTGTTGCCTTGAGTTTCTTAGGCAGCATATTCCTCAGGCTTTCAGTGACCAAATAATTGGTATTAGCGACTCAAAACTAGTTGTTTTGGCCGATGACAATCCTACTCTCTACATCCAGCATTTAAACTATGGCAGTTTCTGAAGACTCCCCAATCGTTCTGCTCTGAACAATTCGCTATAAATCAACTATCAGTTGTTACTTCCATATCAAATTATTGCTTGATTTCATTTGGGGATGATTTCTGAAAATAATCTTATTAGTCAGCAATCTCTAATATCATCAGGGATGATGCCAGACAATATTTCATCGGTTGACAACCTCAAATATCATTAGAGATAATGCCTGATGATAATCCCATCAATCAGCTGCTGTTGCCAATCCTATACAATTATAACTTAATTGTCAAATTTATTAATCAGTTAAAAGGTTGTATTATTTGGTCATCTGAAATTCAACACCATCAAAGTAACCAATGTTTGCAGGGGGAAGAGGGATCCTGGTCAGCCAAGGTCTCACCATTCCAATTGGTATTGATGTCCCACTGTGGGGTGATCATCCAAAATCATAAAAATAAAAAAATCTTAACTTTTTCTCCTATCTACATGGCTGCATTTGGTAGCAACGATCTCATGCCAATATGACACAATCTCAATAGCATGCATCTATCCGCTGTGCACCACAGCTGAGAGAAAGCAATTTCAAGACCATCCTAACACTTGCCCTTCCACAGACACTATTCTACTAGGTGACTTCAACTGCTGGATTGACCCCAACACGGAATGATGGCCTAAACCAAGGGGATACCCTCTGAGGCACATTGCATTCCGTGCACTGAAGGCGTCCCTCAGCTTACACAATACTATCGTCCCTGGGTCACCACTCCTCCCCCACATGACTCACCTAATGCACGCAAGAGAAATCTCATCTCAATGAGCTGCATCAACTTCATTCTCACCCTGAAATCCCACCTTTTGACATCTCCAACTTTTTATAGAAAAAAGATAAACTTCTCTAACCACCGACTTGATTTGGTGCAGCTTTTACTAACCTGCACTCCCGCACATGCAGCAAGTTGGAGGAATATTCAGCTGGAGAAAATAAAATTGCATAAACTATATGACTGGGTTGAAAATGAGATTACAACCCCAAATTTGCATCTCCATTTATATTAGGCCTCATCTCAACTTGGGCAAATTTCAAAGTTGGATTAATATTAAACTTGTCATATTACCTCACATAAGTACATTGCTGACAGAGCCACAATCAGGTGAACCTTGGCGGAACTGGACCACCTTGATCTCAACACTTGTAGTCCTTTTACAGCCCAATTGGGGCGTAAATTGGCGGAAATACCCGCCTTCCTAAACATCCTCATCTTCAAACGCCAGCACATAATCAAAATTTCAAAAAAGGAAAGTTCATAAAGGAAGGCAAAATCTGCTAGACATACTTATTCTGTCAATTTCACTCCTGTGGCAACCATCAAATGTGCACACAGGTCTGCAAAGGTGACGACACTGTGGCAACAGACCTAGTGGAGGTTCAGGCGGAAGTACACCTCTACTACACTGAACTATACTGCGACAATCCAACTAACCCCTAAAAAATTATAAATTTTATACACAACACCATAATACAAAGTACACTTCCAGACTACAATCTATTAAATTTAGACGCACAGGAAGAGCTTTGGGACATAGTGCGTGGTACACCGCGTAGGAAATGCCCAGGGCCTAATGGAATACCCTACAAATTCTAAAAAAAATATTTTAAACAAAATCGCCCACTTCAAATTGCCATTAATGAATCAGCGCTTGATGGAGACCCGCTTCCTACCAGGTGGTTAAGACTCCTATGTCATGACCCCGTTTAAAAATGGTGACAAAATGCACATGGACAACTGGCGTCCAATTGCACTTTCTAACACTGATACAAAACTATTAACCAAAATTTTAACCACCATACTAGGCAACATAGCCTCCAAAATAAAGTCACTCAATCAGTTTAGGTTCATACTAGGGCGATCTGTCTGGATCAATATACACTCTTTTGCCAACATATGCTAGTTCAGAGCGACTGGAGCCCTGGTATTCCTAGACCATGAGAAGGTATAATACCACGATAGCTGGCAATACTTGTAGGAATGCCTGAGCGCCTTCAGACCCCCACCCAGATTCATAGACTGGGCAATGCTCCTAATAGAGTCTGCGTCCATGACTTTCTGTGGCCCTGAATTCCTGACTAGCACAATCACACGCGCAGAGGGCTCAAACAAGGGGAACTCTCAGCTCGCTGCTATATATGATTTTAGCATAGATCCGCTCCTTTGTGTCGCTGACTCACGCCTCAGGGGCATCACTGAACAAGGTCAACCAACAGTCAAGATACTATCCTTTGAGGATAAATACGTGCCAGGAATAGCTAGCAATGAATATGTCTGCAGTTGGAGCGCAATCAGGAGGAGTATTCCATTGTGAGCAAAACATAGCTCAACAAAAAAACATAAATCATCATTTTGGGCAAGAACACTAACAATTGGACCACGACACCCAAGCCCCATAAATCCTCACGAAAAAACATCCCAATCATCCTGCACTTCACATAACCCCCTCAGCCAACTCTGTTCGCCATCTTGGGATGTGGCTGGGAACAGGGGGTATGCCAATGAGACAATTAAAAACAACCTACTACTGTCAATGTCCAATTGTATCACCTTCTTTAAGGGAAGATTTCTGGGACTAACGGAGCGTGTAATGGTGGCTTTTCTATCATCCTTTCAATGCTGTGGTTCCCCGCTCATGAAATCTCCTTCTAGCCCTCGTTCATATCCTCAGTCCGTGCCCTAATCCAAGGATGAATGTGGCCTGGTCTAGCCACCTGTATGAGTGGAAACGCTCCTTGCCCATGCTCCAGCGGTGGCATGGTCCTAATATACTTTAAAGCCACGCCAACCGCATACTGGACACCTGGATATAGGAAGTCCTAGCCCCAGACCTGCCACATCAACACTAGTCTAGAGAAACAAGGCTATAACTTTGCACAGGCGCTCAATCTATTCAACACCCACGACCCATCCAGCCTGCTCACATACCTTGCAAACCATCCCAAGTCAGTCATCCCACATGGAACCCTCCTCACTTCAAATGACTCCTCTGCACCGTTTGGCACATAGGATGTACAGTCACTATCACTGGCACTAGTCATGGAAGGGGAAGGCCCAGAGTAAACTTCATGCTAGGGAATTCGAACAACCATCCCCAGAGGTCACATATGACACGCCCTGACCATTGTAAGAATCGACTACCTGGATGTCTTAGATATCCCCTACAATTTCATGGCACAGAAAGCAATATATAGGCTCTCATATCATCCACTCGTCCATCCAAGGGTAAGAGCAAACACCTGGTGCTGCCTCAGAAGAACCTACAGGACAGCAGAACACTCCAACTTTTTTCATGCAACATGCACATTGTGTGGAGGGGACACAAACCTACTCCACCGCCTTGAAGAATGCCTGTCATCTAGAGTCATATGGCGTAAAGCTGCGCACCTGCTTAAAACCCACAATGATCAGGAGCTGTCAATCTCTAAAAGCCTCCTCGCACTCAGAATCATTTCCCTAATGCCACCCATTCTCTGCTTCCTTATAGTCGCAATAACACTGTGTACAATCCTCACAATAAATCTAGATGCTTTAAAAGTAACTGTGCTGACCATCCGCGGGACAATCAGTAGATTTCACCTACACCTATTGGAATTGAACCAAGATTGCTATACTGATACATGAAGCTAAAGCAACAAAGACTTGTTTCAGTCATGGGTCCCAGACTGGTTCCTACATGCAGATCCCTTCCTTCAAACCTGATTCATCATAGGGGAAGCCCCTTTGGAATAGAGTATCAACCCCCATACACTGGCGGTACCTGTCATGGCTGGAAAATGACATAATAATGGGGAACAATACAAGGGACAAAGCTGCATATCAGGAGGCCAAGAAGATGAAGTTGGCTGGCCTCCCTGATCTCAAGTATACATTGGATCAACGCTGGGTGGAGGCGAAGTATGCCCAGATTGGTTCTAGGGATTCTAGAGAAGTTCATCCTTTTATAATAACAGTTGCGTTAAAATGAACCAGCTTTTAAAAAAACAGTTTGCTTCGGTTGTTAGGTGAATGGGGTCTCAAACTCATTCAAGTTATAAACTTTCCATCTCAGGTCAGCCTCTTTTACAATTAATTACCCAAGTTCATTTGATTGCCAAATACATCACCTTGCCTGATGGAAGTGTGCGCCTATTGGTGCGCCTTGGCTTGGACAAGCTTCCCTCAATTGATTGTTCACCACAAATCCCTTAAATATCTTATGTCAAGACTTATCTCTCCCGTTGGTCAACTTCCCTATTAATAAACCCTTCACTAAGTACACCGTTTCCATAATTTATGTTATCTTGGATGTTACTTTGTGAGAACTTCTTTGTGGAGGCTTTGTGCTACATTAACCTTTTAATTTTACTATGATAAACTATCCGCTTGTGCACCTTTGGGCTCTCAGGTCTTTTAACCTAGGGCACCTATACCTTACTACTTGTTGTACCGAGTTGAATATGTCTGGTTACTCACCCTAACGATAACACTACTTTCCCTACGTTATTATTTCTTAAGCACCCTCTGAGGGCTCTAGTAACGCTTGTACTATTGACTAGTTCTCTAGCGTTGACCATGTGCACCATGCACTAATACGCTGGGGATAGGAGAGTTATATACACTCTCCTTACAGTACTTTTGGCAACAGGGGTAGCTATTCTACTCTAGGATGCCTAATTCTCTCTCTTACTTCGCCTCCCCCTCTTACATTCCATATAGTTAATATTGGTAGTGCCAATCCCCTGGTTAGCCTACCCTAATAAAATAAAAACAGTAAGTGTATACCTGAGTGGGGTTGGAACCACAGATAAAAAACTTGACTAGTTAATTGTATTTATACAAATAGAAAACCCTTTGTTTGTATATCAGAGTCAGAGTATAATCAATCAACTTGGAAAAAAATTCATATTGAACGTTTTTTAGATCAGCTGCTAAGGCCACAGTGAGTACCCATTATAAACAGTCAGAGATATTATAGTTTACATTGGGCGGTGATAAATTTCAAAAATCAAGGCTTTCAATCTTAAAGACTATCAGGCCAGTCGCCCTTCTAGCTCTTAAGATTTTGTAACCATTAATGAAATGAGTGGTAAGTTACTACTGTAAAATACACCCTATGAACGCATTCAGAATTCCATATATGGGTTTTATGGTAAGGCATTCTTTCTCATTGCCTTATAGCTTCGTTCAGGCACATACAAAGTTTGGGTACAATAAAGCAATTAAGTGCTTAAATACCCCATTGTCAATTTTCAATAACACCGCCCTTATAGCACTAAAGATTCGTCCATTTTATGATAGAATGGTTTTTAATCAAGGTACATGAGTATTGCCACTATAGTGAGGCAAAGCCAGAACCTTTCAAAGGCCAACTGACAGTTTACCCATCAACTCAAATTGTACGCTGTTTGTAAACATATGAAACCAATACTAACCAAAACTTCTAAAAACTTGACAAACTGGTAGTAGTAAACAATCATATCAAGTTATGTCTATGCGTCTCACTTGTTAATAAGCTGCACCATCTTATCAATGGCCTCAATTTCATAAGCTTGGCCTGTAAGTCATGCTTGTCAATAACAAACCACATATATATGAGTTGTTTTCAAAAAGGTACACTAATGTGGCTTCAGTATATCATCAACCTTGACAAAGCAGCAGAAAATTCCTCCAAGTGCTGCAGGTAATAGTTAATTGTTTTTGAAAACTGTTTACATTATTAAAGATTATCTAAAACACAGGAGATTCTTAAATCTCCAGCATGCTGTCCATAGCCTGTTTATTAGTTGCAGAGCGTTGCACAACACTTTCAGCCTACAAGTTAGTTGTTAAAGAACCTGTTTAGTAATAAAGACGCATTTTTCCTGTTCACCATTTTACAGCTCAATCTGCCAATGTCAAGTGATAAAATACACAGAGGAAAAAACACTGTGTGCCACCCAAGCATTTTAGTGCATTTAATATGGGGTAAATGGTAAAAATCTTTTTGGTAACATTGGTGTGCATTTGATAGCATATTACAACTTGATATGATCCATCCTATTTTAATAACCATTAATGGGGACGCCAAGGCTTATGGAGGCCGCTAACATCCCCAGTTGCATAAACCGGCTATTTTTGGGTTAACTTCATCTGCACTTTTGAGTACTTAATATAACTGAGGTGAGTTGACAATTATTAAAGTATCAATCTAGCGTAACACATCATGTGCCACCCCAAATCATAGTAATATTTAGCAAATAATTACTATACTCATGAACAGGGCCAAGCTTGGAATTTTTTACTTTCTGTCAAATAATAAGGCGTTCTTGAGGTAACAGATAACATATTAATTTGACGCTAATTGCCTTGAGCCCTAGTTCATGCAGATTTCAAAATCATGGATACTTGATATCTCTTCAATGGGTAAAATATGAACAAAAAAGACTATCTTGCGTCTCTTAATTTGCACAGATTAAGGGTACATGTTGGCTAAAACACCTAAATTTCACCATGTTCTGGAAGGACAAACCTGGGCTCAGAAACCAGTTCCAAGTTTGATTGGCCAAATGGGGAGACTATATTGACATATATTGCTGGTAAAATTTCAAGGTCATATTAGTCCTCACTATTATTTGATGACTCACTGAAATGGGTAGGTTACAATTAACATATATTGGAATACCCTTAGAATCTACAATCAGATTTCCTAACTGCTGGGTACAGCCACATATCTGCTGGTAACCAATTGGAACTATATTGTTCTTAAATATGAGGGTAGCAAACTCCTAATTTTACACCTTTCTTGGTCTCATACTTCTGGCTATAGAATAGTAAACGCATTTTTCCCAGTAACTTTAACGTATCTTCCTCAAAATAAGATTTGACTCCATATTTTTAAATAAGTAAGGTACCAATTAGAAAATCATAACTTTGATCTAGAAACATGATTTCAGGAGCGGAGATCACAAGAGAGCAAATCTCAGTGGAAAGGCACTTTAAGCTCATTCATAGGTTGTGGTATAGGGGCTGGTAGTACCATAAATCTTTGACATTCTTAGTCTGGAGCAAGGACCAGTTTCTTTAATCAGTCTAGTGGACACAATATAAGCTGATGCCTGTTATCTACTATAGCCCAGAATTTGAGCTTACTTACAGTAATGTCAATATAGGTATACTTGAAATTATGTAAGTATCAGTAGTGTTTCTTGCGATGACATCTAATTTTTTGCTTGACCTAAAAAAATCTTAAATTTCTACACATTATTGAAGGCTAGATTCTTTCAAGGCCTCAATAGGAATAGCCACTTGGACCCGTTAAACTAGGTATTACACAGAAGGGGTGGAAAGCTCCGTTTTTCTAACAGTTGAACATATGGATTCAATAACACTTTATCCAGCCTCTCAGCTTTGCATTCCTTCTGCAAGCGGGTAGTCATCTCTACGCTATCTTTCGTTATAACTAGAACTGCTGTAAATGGGGCGGCGTCTTCATTCAATCATCTCACAGAAGGTGGTTTGATGAATTTTTTCTTATCTGGGATCTTGTTAGAGAAGGATGTAGTAAATCCTGTTTTAAAAGCCAGTCTTTCCCAAATTTACATTATCTACAAGTTCACAGAATGAACCTTAGGTTAAAGCTTTTATCAGGGAAACGATTAGCATAGTGTTCCAATTTTTACATAGATGACAATTATGTTGACTGGCTTCAGGCCTTTTGGAATGAGGGCCACATAGTGGAGGTTATCCTTTTTGGGATGAGGGCCCAAGGTTGCAGTTTACTAGGATACCAATAACTCTTTTTAGGCGCCTAAAAATTGATGGCGTAGAGCCAGAAATAATTCACCATATGGATGATATTGTTTGCCTCATTTTAAGTAGGAATCATAAACTGATACAAATCTATGTAGGGCTTGCAGGCATAGCTCAGAGTGATTTGGGAATCAATATTAATAATGTTTTATCAAATAGTCTTTGTGCATCCAAATAAGAGCGCTCAAAATATGATTTCACAATTTCATCTCTTTTATTAAATATGTTAAAGAGCTATGTTCTCTGAGACTTCATATGCTATTCCCCAATAATCTCTTTAATAAAAAGATCCTTGGCGTTGTGTTAGTTCTTTTGACCTTCTCTATTTTATGCACAATTATTGGCTCTCAGAGTCCAGCGAGATCATTGCCATTGCCAACTTGGCATTCTCAGATGCTCTGAACATATTAATCTCGTAGAGACTAATAGAACTATGCATGTTTTCTTTATTATCAGTCTTCAGTAAGTTAATAAGGTTAACATGAAGTTGAGGTTCATAAATGCAGGGTTAGAGGGCTTTCGTCGCTCCTAGATGACCTCATGAGTGACAGAGATGAGACGTGGGAGTAAACCACCCTTGAGCCACCAGAGCGCCTCACATTGTAGAGCTGAAGGGAATCTGAATAGGATTAACAGAGTTATATAATATGGTTATAATGGAGGCTCACAAAAAACAAGCTTAAATGCACATGGGAAGGGTAGCCAGAATAACTGAATGTGCAGAAGCTCCAACGTCCATAGCAGAGATAATTCCAAAAGGCAATTCATGTGTAACCAGTGCCTCGTCACTCTCAATATCTGAACCCAACAGAAGAGGTTTCACTCATGGCTGATAACATCAGTAGGTTGTGCACTAGATTAAAACTTAAAATAGTCCTCTATGATAAAGACATGAAGCCTTCCACCTGCAACAGGGTTTCATAATATCAACTTTTAAAAACATCCAGAAATTTGCTTCTTATTGATGCTCTCATTATTCTGAGACTTAACCATCTGTCCTTGGTTATAAACTCAAAAGTAAGGCCTCAATAGCCTAAAACAAGCTTGTTTCAGAGTTTACAGCTCCGTTCATATCTGCATCTAAGCCATCAAGGTGGCATTGATGCATTTTTTTAACTTTTAATAACTCTTATAATAGATGAGTGTGGCCAAGTATAAAATCATAGAGTTGTCTGATTTGGGAATTTGAATCATGAAAACTTGGTGAACATCAGCAAAGTTGTTCTACTTTTCTTTCTCGTTGCAACCACTTTTGCAACCTATTCAATTCAAGACTGAATCTAGTTTGATAATATCACAGAGGAGATTAGTCTGCGCCCATATCAGGGAGCAGTTGGGCAAGTAAGGTAAGAGGAGCAGGTGGAAGGCCCGCGGCCTCCAACGTTCAAAAACGCCCTGAAGAAACTGGTGGAATAGACAAAAATTTTAAAAAACTGGCAGTCACTATTTCCCCTGAGATACTCGCATGACAATCACTTTGCAACCAGTACATCAACACGCCACACTCCCAGCCACTTTTGTCGGTGGAATTTGGAGTCTGCGTGTATCTGGACATCCAACAAACAGCCTTATGGGAAAATTTTGTGAAGATGTGCACACAATTTTCCTGACTGCGGTGTATGTCGCACCTCACTCCATGTCACGCGGTTTGCTGGACCTAGGTTTCAAAAGCAAAGAGGCAGCAGATGAGGCTGCGGCGGTGCAGTTAGTGGTCAACCTCCCCAAAGGGCAACGGGTCATCGAAACCAAATGCACCAGATGGACAAAATCAAACCAAATTTTCCTCACATTTGACTTTTTGCCTACTACAGTAAAGTGACATTTTGGAACAACACCTGAAAGATGGTCTCACCGTATATGGCGAAATACAATCTTTTGAAATGCAACACTTCACGCTGATGCCACACCTGTGCACTAGCAAAGCCATCCAGTCCTGACCCCAACCAAGGAGATCGTGAAGGACCTAGCCCAGATCTGCACTCCACCTTTATTGATATCGCAGGGCATACTACCCACCCATTCCAGGTGACCATGGACAGCGCGCGCCCCATTTGCACCCACTGTGATGCGATTGTCCATAAGGCGCATGCATGCCCCATCAAGGAGGGCGTCACATTCCAAGAGCACCCCTCAGCGGCCATGGCCAACGGAGAGGCACACTATGAACCAACCACAAGCACCAAAGAGGCTTTCCAGTGGGGAGCACAAGGCTGCTACCTACTGGTAAAGCCTATCTCCCCGCAAGAGTGGAAGAAGGCCAAGCAGGCCCGCAGGGCCACGGCCAAGGAAGCGGCCAAGGCCACCACCGCTATCCCACACTCACAACGCAAGGAGGACATGGAAAACTTTGTGGCAGAAGCAACTCAGGAATCCATCAACCAATCAGAGTGGAAAGCCCATGCTGAGCGGGCTACTCAATCTGGGGATCCAATGGGGGATTCGATCTCACCCAATCATTGCACCCAAACTCCAGTCAAAACTGACTTGGGACCCATCCCAACTGAAAAAAAAATTTATATCCTGCTCAACAGTGCACTGAACTCATCCGCACCACAAAAAATTCGTCTGACGTTGGGAAAACAAAAAGCAAAGGCTACAGCCAATGCAACTCTTTCCACAAAAATTAATAAAAACCCCAATAGCGCTGCTGCTAATACCTGCACTGCTGTGAAGGCCTATGGGGATCTAGAGGAGGCTGGTGGGCCTGGGTGCCCACCCCCTTGCACCTAAGGTGCGATGGGGGAAACCTTCACTTTAGGGATGTTGAATATCGCCGGACTCAAGGCCTCCCTGTCCTGGGCTAGGAAACTGAGTTTTTTACAACACAATTTACCCGTGGATATCCTGGCCATCCAGGAGTCCCTCTGTCCACAAGGTTCTGAGGAAGCTTGGAAAACAATGCTCCTCCCATCCCTAACCTTCTGGTCAAAGCACTGTGGGGTGCTAATTCAGAAAAACAATTTTTTCAAATTCTTATCCTCAGAAACATTCCTAAATGGCTGAGTGCTTGTTGTCACTTTCTCATATGCCAACGTAGCACATGCAATCGTCAACATCTATGCCCCAAACAGTGCATGCGAGTGTCAGGAATTTTTCTCATCGGTCAAATCCCTCCTGATACCCCCAGACTCTTTCCTAGTCAGCGACATGAACTGTTGGCTAAACATACCAATGAACCGGTGGCCTTCCTCACCCCACGCCCCCTCAGGGTCACGTAGAACTGCGCGTTCTAAAGGCCACCCTCGGGTTAATGGATGCACTGCTGCAACATGCCCCGCTGCTCAAAAACATGATGCGTCCCCACGTACACAATGGCCAACTAAGGTCCATGACTCGCATCGACCTTATCCTAACGCTGGAGAAATTCCAACTCCACATCTTCACTTCAAACTAACAAAAATGGAATTCTCTGACCATCGACTGGTCTTGCTAACCTACCACCTACCTGCCACAGCTGCTAAGGCCCCACATCGGTGCAAAATCTTCCCCTCTGAGCTCGCGTTGCCAGGATTTTCCACATGGGTGGAAGTGGCAACTTTAGCAAAAAAAGTTTGTTGCACCATTTTGCATGGACCCCATTACCACATGAGCAACTTTCAAAGATGACACCTTCTGCCACTCTCGCCATCTCTCCTCCAGACGCTCATGAGCCACATTGGCGGTCATTTCGCGCACTCTGGCAGAGTTGGCACACCTGGAGTCCAACATCCCAGCTACAGGATACAGCTCTGCATGGGGCCAGAAGTGGGCGGAGGCAGCCGCCCACCTCAACGCACTCGAAAGGCAACACAAACATTGGGTTTGTGTTCAGTACAGGGCCACATGCATCACAAAAGGCAACAAGTGCAACGCACATTTTTTTAAAAAAATTTCGCACCACGCCAGAGCGTGGCCTGCACACAGGTGCAAAGATCGGATGATTCCCTTGTGGATACGCCAGCTGAAGTGGCAATCAAAACACAAAAGTATTACTCTGAGTTGTACCGATCTGATCCAATTCAGCCAGCTGAAGTGGCAGAATTTCTCGACTGAGCCCACATCTGCACTGTTTTCTGATACCCGGAAATAATGAATTTGATTACTCTGACCAAATTATGGGCAGCCATTCGCGGTGCACCAAACTGAAATGCCCAGGCTTAGATGGCATTCCATATAAGTTCTACAAAAAGTATTTCAAATATATATCCACATTGCTGATCGCCTCACTTAACCAAAGCCTATTGGAAATGTGCCTCCTACCAGGAGGACATGAGGCCTTTACCGTCACACTCTTTGTGAAAGGGGATAAGCTAGACTTAGCAAACTGGCGCCCCATTTCTCTAACAAACACAGACACCAAAATTTTAACAAAAATCATGGCTAACCGTTTAGGGACTGTAGCATCTGCCACCATCTCCCCAGAACAGTTCGGTTTCATCCCCAGAAGGTCGATTTTAGATAACGTGCACTCTGTGGCTAATGTATGTCAGTCCACAGCCTCTGGGGCACTTGTATTCTTGGACCAACAGAAGGCATTTGATAGAGTAAACTGGTAATACCTCAGGGCCTGCCTCCACCAATTCCGCTTACCCCCTCGCTTCATCAACTGGGTGATGCTGCTCACGGAATCTGCAACAATGGCAGTACATGGCCCAGGCTTCCTAACGGAAGTAGTTCGCCCTCAAAGGGGCTTGCGACAAGGGGACCCCCTCAGCCCACTCTTATACAACTTCAGCCTTGACCCACTACTGCGAAATGTGAATGCCCAACTCACTGGGGTCCATGTGACAGGCCAAGCCCCAGTCAAGATAATGGCGTTTGCAGATGATTGTGTGGTTGGGGTGTCTAATAACCAAGATGCACGCGCGCTTGAAGCTCTCATCCAGTAGTATTCCCGGGTAAGCAACGCGGCACTGAATGCTTCCTAAACTGAAATCATCCTCCTTGGTCAGTTTCAGAACTGCTGGACCCCAGCAATTAGTTCCCAACCCAGCCCATCTGCTCTGCCACGTCCTCGCCCTACTAACTTAACACACACCGCCCCACTGGTGCTCCCCTTTGTACCACGTTCTACCATAGGACTGGTATGCCATCTGGGCGTGTGGATGGAGGCAGGCGGATACGCATCAGCAGTAATGGAGTGACGTATTCTGGACAACGTGAAGAACCGAATCGCCTCTCTCAGAGCCCACCTTACTTCCCTTACTGGCGGGGTTGTTTTAGCCAACTCTATGCTCCTCTCCAAAGTCTGATTTGGAGCCCACGCCATCCCCTTCTCACCAAGCTTCTTCAAATCCTTGTATGCCTTGCTGCATGGATGGCTATGGTTAGGCCGCCCTCCACCAGTACGGCTAGAGGTCATGTTTGGCCCTCATCATCAAGGTGGCATGGGCCTGCTTGACTTCAAAGCCCATGCTGCCAAGATCCTGGGCACCTGGATTGTGGCCGTCATCGCCCCTACACTCTCCTCCCACACTGGTCCTGTGAAGCCCGCTCCAACTTCTCTGCGCCTTGGGCCTCAACAATCCATCGAACCCCCACTCCCTGACGAAATACCTCGCATCACACACATCGGCCACAGGTCCTCATGGGACTAAAACCCACTACAAACGAATCCTACTCTCCATGCGGAGCGCTGAGTGGAGATTTGTATTAGCGGACATACAACCCAAAGAGGCCGCCCCTCTCCTCAATTCACACAAGAGGTACAGGGGCTACCCATCCATGATAGCGTGATCTCCATTCAGCCCCATGTCCTATCCAGGGTGGACTACCTGGACATGATGGACATCCCTTACTCCATTGAGACCCAAAAACTATCTGGAAATATGTACACCATCCCCTGTTGCAGCCTCAAGTCTGCTCCCATGTGTGGCGCTGCCTGAGGCGGGTGTATCATACAGCTGAGCGCTCTAACGCTTTACACTCATCCTGTGTCGTGTGTGGCCAGTATGGAACCTGTTCCACCGCCTGGAGAAGTGCCCTACCTTTAAAGTGATATGGCGCGAAGTTCAACGTCTGCTGGGCCAGGATCAAACGCATCCCTTCAGTCTGTCAAGAGATATGTTTGCTCTATCAATGGCCTCCTCTCTTCCACTCTCCCTCCATGCTTTGGTGGTTGCAATCGCCATGTGGACCATCCACACAAGATTTTCTTAGATACCATCGCAGGCTCCACCCCCACCCTCCCTGAAGCTGTCCACAGATTCCGGTCTCATTTGGTGGACCACTTACAAGCATGGATGTTTGGATACCTCCCACTGCGTTGCTGACAGCTGGTCTCCTCCTGGTTCCCAGTCTGGTTCATCAAATCAGACCCCTTTCTCCACATGTGTTCAATTGTGGCTACGGCTCCTTCACACGTTCCATCCCCCTCCCCATAAGTGGCGTTCCCGCTGGCAACAAGAGATAGCATCGCTTCTCTGGGGTGCCTTCCATGTTACTAAGTTTTGTCTCTTCTGAGGCATATTTGGAAGTGTCCATCCCATGGTCAGCCTTCCCCGCAATAAATTAAATTAAATCAGCAAAGTTGTTCTACTGGGTCGCAGAGACATCCATGTCCACTTTAATGATTTACACATCTTCCACTTAAAGAAAACCTATAATGAAGCCAATGGGATCAATACTAAATCAAACTATTGTATAGGGAAAGAAGGTGCGGGTTCCCTGTTGTGAGCAACACAATGTTAATAGGTGCTTAGTCTCATATTTAGAATGCACATGTTATTCTTCTCAAAACTATAAAGATACTGTTAGATGACAGTAAACTTATAAATCTTGTAAAAAGATGTTTTACTAGTAAGAAAGATATTTTAGTAAATATAATTAAGAGCAAAAAATAGTATTACTACTCCAAAGGCTCTGCGGCTCACTCAAGGTACCTTTTATTGTGATTTTGCCCATATTTCCAGCCATCTAGAATACCATGGGTCACTAGGGGATGATTCCTTATATTGAGTAAATTGGATATTGGTTGACCCCAAAATCAGGTTAACAATGTTTGGGGAATTTTAGGTAATTTTCTTAGGCCGAATCTATCAGGGATCAATCTGGGCGAATTTTTAAGATCTCATGAGGAAGAGTTGCTGAAAAATTAGGGGCATCTGATAGTTGATCAATGATTAACTATCAGGTGTACCAAATTGGGAGTGGCCAGGTTTCCTCACCAACCTATTGGGAATTTAAGGATCAAGTTGTGCGGCAAATGATGTCTCCTGCAAATAGAAAATCAATGAGTTGGTTTACTACCTGCCTTAATATGTAACAGGTCCCATTACATAAGTAAATTGCAATCAAAAATATGGTTGGTTTGCTGGGATCAAGAGAAAACAATAGGGACACGTTTTCCAACTCTTTCCATTTTAGGTTTTGAGGATGTATAACAACGGAATCCTAGCTAGGATGGGGAAGAACATTTCTGATGAGATGATGTCGGGTAATTTAATGGCAACGGTTGCCGTTTCATTGACGAGGTGTCAACTGAATGTTGGTGCCAAATGTTCACTATAAATTCCCCTAAGAATTCACTTAGTAATACACATAAATACAATATACTTTTTCAGAATCCATTTTAAGTTCTATTCTTTTTCAAGGTAAATTATTGCTGTGTGCTTTAATTGGGAGACTCTTTAGGATAAAGAATAAAGATCTGAATAAGGATCCAGAGAAGAGAAACTTAACTGATTTAGGGATTGTTGCTGACTGTGTGTCACCAGAGAGGAGCCATAAACATAGATCTGAGTGTGCATCAAGTTATATGGTATAAGGAACAAATCCTATCAGGGACATCTAGAGTATTTTGTGGGAAATACTTATCAAGCGTTAGACCAAATACTAGTACTTTATTCAACTATGGATAATAGTCTCCATACTTATTATCAAATGAATACATCTCACTATCAGACAACGCAAAGAATTGCAAAACACAAACCCTGTGCAATTAATTTTTTAGGGATTAACAGCCGAGAATATTCAAGAAACCCTATAAATTTTAACATTTGGTGCTCACTAAAGGGGTGTAGTTGAGTAAGATACTAGGAATGATGTCATATAAAGATTTTTCAATTTCAGCAATGAGTTACTAGGGAAATTAACGTCATTGAAAGCTGAACGTTAAGTGGATTATGTTCAATTGCGTTCATTCAGCTCAGATGTGGAGCTATTAGTGAAGCCAATTAAAGAACATACTCAAGATCTGGGAAAAGGACTTGCATCCTAAATATTAAATATCTAGTGCTTTAAGAAAACCTATTCCACCAGATATCAACCTAAGATGATGATCATCAGCAGGGACAACTTAGGTTGAAATTGGGCCCACTTGAAATAGTCCCATGGAGTAAGGTATTTAGATGAGACACTAGATGATAATCAGATGAGTTAATATGAGGATTAATCAATTTAGAGTATTAGATTACATTACCAATGAAGAGTATGAGGTCAAAAAAGGATATGATTGATCCAAGAGAGTAGAGTGAATCGCTTGACCTAATAATATATAATTAATGAGGCAGAAATAGCTAGAGACGAGTATCATCAATTTAAGCTGAAATTGGCTGAAGCCAACGAGGCTAGATCAATCTGTGTGATTAAGAAATCGGTTCTGAATCCACCAGTGGATTTACTTCAAACATTTTTGATGGCAACGAATGCCAACAATCGTTTTTAAGAGATAAATAATAAGAACAGTCAAACGGAACTGTTGACTAATGAGGAATTTACAATTTTTAAAAGATACTAAGACTCAAGCTTTAGGTGCTAAAATATGAAATGAAAATTAGGACATGTTGGATGAATGACAAGTCAGGATTATAGCCTAATGAATGAAAACATTAATGAGTATTGCAAAGTTGGCAAGTGTTGTCTATATGTGGGGAAACAGCACTGCTGGTTGTAAAGTGAAGAAGGTCAATACTAAAAATTAGAAGCATTGGACTTAAAAGAAAATAATTGCAATGTTCCCAAGGGCCACTGACCATTAAAATGGTCATTTCCTAAAATTTTGGTCAAGTCCTAAAAAAGTACCACTTAACCGAAATAGTTGGTTAAATATTAAGAGAATAAGATTTTGAACCATATAACTGGCAAGTCATAGTATACCTAGGAACCAGTTTGGAAGAAGGTGAAAAGAAGGACCTCTGAGCCTAATAGTAGTATAAAAGTCTAATTGCAAAAGAAAAATACAAATAACATATAAAATATAAAATATATAGAATATTAAACATCAATTTAGGGTCCATGATTTTAGGACCTACAACAAGAAATGCTGACAGAAATTCTAGGATATTGGGGAATTCCGCTGAGGATCAGAATGGAAGAACCATACCTCCAGGATTTCAGTTAATAGTTGACTTGGTTTGACATTGGAGATACCAGAGCTGATGTATGGGGAAGTCAGAAGCCCCTGGAAGAAGTCCAGAGTAGAGCCTTGGGTGGTTCCTGGGATAATTATGCTAGGCCATGGAGAAATTCGAGCTCTCCTGGCAAATATTTGAAAACTTGATAAAAAATGAGAATTATCAGATCGTCACATTTTTTCACCTAATCTTGATGTCTGAATTGCGGAAATTTCACAATTTTGGAACCCTCAATGAAATAGAACTACCAGCAGGGGTAACTGAGAGTATCAATATACTGGTTGATTGAGAGCAACTTGCTGATCTGATGGACAGACAGCAGAATAAGGTTCTCAAATTATTTGACAAATATAGGGATTATTTACTCAGGACAACCAAGATTTGGTATGCATGAGAGATGTGATTCACAAGGTCAAGTTTTGGGAAAAATTGCTGATCAGGATGAGACCAATTCCTCAGTCAAAGGCAGCTGAAGTGGTAGTAGAGAAAAAAATCAGCAAACTAGTGAATAATGGGCTTCTAGTTCCATCATCGAGTCCCTAGGCAAGCCCTATCATTATTGTGATGAAGAAGGATGGCTCTATTTGGGTGTTGAAAAAGTATTGGAAGCTTATTAAGTTTAGAAAGAAGGATTCATACGCAATACCAAAATTTGATGATGTGCTAGATTGATTGAGAGAAGCAAAGTATTTCTCCATGATGGATCTTTTATCAGGATATTGGCAAATCGATTTGCCAAGAGAAGACCAAGAGAAGTGCGTGATTATTACCAAGCAGGGGCTTTATCAACCGATGAGGATGCCCTAGGGTCTATGTAATGCATCTGCAACGTTTCAGAGGTCCCTGGATGCCATACTAAATGACTTGAAGTTGTCATGCGTCCCGATGTACTTAGACAAGATAAATGTGTTCAGTAGGACGTTTAATGACCATTTGCACCACTAAAGGAGGTGTTTAAGTAACAATCCATGGCCAACCTGAAGATTAAGCTGAGGAAGTACCACGTCTTATAGAAAGAGTTAGAATATCTGGAAACTGTTATCAACTCTAGTTGACTGCAGCTGCAAGCCTAGAAGATTGAAGCCATAGAGTGAATGGCTGTACTGAAGAGTGTCCGAGATATCCAAGAGTTCCTTGAAATTGTCAGATACTATAGAAGATTCATTTAAGATTTTGCAAGAAAATGCCAAGCCCATCTTCCTTTTACTGAAGGATAAGAAAAATTTGGATTTGTATGTAATGAAGAGGCCCAGAGATCCTTTGATGAGTTACGCCAGTATTTAATATATACTCCAGTTTTTAAATATCTAATTTTTGATCAAAAATTTATAATACAAACTGATGCTACATCGACAGAGATTGGTGCCATATTGAGCCAAGTAGATGAACTTGAGGATGAACATCCATTGGCATATGTGAGCTGGACACTCTCAGCCGCTGAGAGGATTTACACCATAACTGAGCATGAATGCCTTACAGTCATTTACATCTGTAAACAGTTTTTGGGTGTATATCCATGGAACGCACTTCAAAGTGGTGATGGACCACTCCTCGTTGCATTGGCTGAACCTTTCTCAAAAAGCAGAGGGACGACTGACCTGTTGGGCACTAAAGCTACAGGTTTACAATTATGAGATAGTCTACTGAGCTAGAGCTTCACATCAGAGTGGGGATGACTTATCACGGTTACTAATGGTCCAGGTGGTATAACAGCATGTGGATGAGCTATTCCAGAGAATGGTCAATGGAGAAATTGGGAATGAGCCCTGATAAAACAAAAGTGCAATTTGAAAAGTGATGAAAAACACTAAGACCATGGATAGATATGTTTTCAAGATGATCAATGGGAAGTGATTAATATTCCCAAAGCTGCAGAAAAAGCAGCTATTTTCAAGCCGCTTATAAGGTTGTCAGGCAAGGAGGCCTGAGAAAAATGACTAATCATTTTTGCCAGTATTACTACTGGGAGTCCATCAACTATAATGTTGCAGACTATCAGCTTGCTGTGCGGAGTGCCAGTTGCACAAGCTGCATAAGAACATGACTGGATAATGATTGTCCGCTCTGGATTTGCTTGGCACATGGTGTCCATCAACGTGATGGAATCATTGACGATGAGCATAGGGGGAGTCAAGTACATCATAGTTGTGATCACCATCTGACAAGATGGGTTGAGATGAAGGCTCTGGCAAAAGTAGATGCTACAAACACTGCAAAGTTTATCCTATATCAAGTAGTATACTGACATGGATGCCCGCAGGTCCAGCTGAGTGACAATGGAATAAATTTCACATCTCATGTGATCCCACTATTGATGACATAAAGTGATCTGATGTTCTGTCTGTACCCATACCTGACAGAGATGAATGGACTGGTAGAACGAATCAATGAGACGCTGTCTGAAATACTGAGGAAGTTGGTCACAGGAAGAGCTTCCGCTTAGGGAATGTACCTTAGTTTAATGACATTCGCCTACAACATAAGTCATCATATGGTGATTGTAAAAGCGCCATTTGAGTTGCTATATGGGAGGAAGGCCGCGTTGCTGCCAATTTTATATTTGGTGGTGGAACCAACATCAGGGATAAGTGCAAGCAGTACCTAAACCAATTATGATACATAATCTGATTAAATTGCACTTGTAAGCATTTGATACAACTTTGAAGTATAGTATTTGAGAAAAACGATGGGTGATAAGAACTGACCAGACTTATCAAAATCAAATAGGTGGGAGTTTTTTATTGTGATATGCATGGTTTCAGGAGAAGGTACAAGTTGGATGCTTTTTGTTCAGATTTGTTTGAGATTATTGCTAAGATGGCGATAAACATCTACTCCATCAAGAATCTCTTAAGTGGAAGGATAGTAATTTGAGTCCATGCTAAGTATTTTTTAACTATCCATGCTAAGTATTTAAAGCAATGGATTGATGAAAAATAATGAAAAAAAGAGTTCCTAAAGGACACTGAACTATTAAGTTGGTTATGTCCTAATAATTTGGTTAGGTCTGAAAAAAGGACCGCTGAAACAAATAGATGGTTAAGTCTTAAAAAAGTAAGTCCTCTGAACCATAGAAAACTGGTAGGTCTATGTATACCTAGGAACCAGTTTGGGTGGAATAAAATAAAAAGATGAACCGCTGAACCAAAAAGTTCAAGTCCCATAAAAAAAGAGGAAAAAATAAAAGATTGATAGAAATATTAAAAAAAATAAAAAAATATAGAAAAAAATATATTTCAATAATTTTTATTTTTTTATTAGTTATCCTCAACTTGGGGATGATTCCGCCTATGTCGCCTCTTGGGGAGGGAGGATGGATTGCAGTAGGAGTAAACAACCCAATGAAATATATGTTAGATTGGATACTAGCAGGGTCTAAACCAACTCAAAACCAAGTTTGTTGAGCGGATTCTGATTCCAGTGAGAAAGCGATTAGGGGAAGAGAAATGGAAATGTCATAACAAGCTAAATGCAATACCTCAGATTGGGGAGCAAAGCAACAGAACAAGAAGAGGAAGTTGGCAAATAACCCCAAGTAATCCCAATATGGCACTGGAGCTGGAAGATTGTTATTGAGCACTTGCTGATGGGCTTCATCAAGAATACCAGACATATGGGTCAGCGTCAAGCAAGGAATATTAGGCGGTGGTTGCAAAATCATGCCCACTATTAAAACCATCAGTGGAAGATACTTATAGGACGTGTCAGAAACAATATAGTAGTGCAAGGAGTGAATGGCATCCTGCAGAAGATGACTACGAGCACCTTGAAATGAAATCAGAATAAGTAAGCAAGCCAGGTGAGGCTGGAAGCTTCGTGACCCAAATTTCAAGAACTTTACTGGCAAAGCGAAGAGCATAGGCTACAACATCTCAATTTAGGAAGTTTTTGAGCATAGAGAAGTTCAGAGCTATGGAAAAAACCTTAATTGCCTGGGACCTTAATCCTACATAGGGAGAAAAATGTTCGCTGTTTCTGATGGCTAGTTAGGTGGCCAAAACAGCTGGCTTGTAATATTGACTGAGCTGGATTAGGAACTCCAGAAGCAAGTCCTTACTACCAAGGAATAAACAATCAAGAGCGGAGGGCATTGGTCAGGAGGTTCAACAATGATGCTAGGATAATCTGTGAATGGAGCTGAATCCAGGAGACTTTCAAAATCTAACTTGGGAATCAATGACAGAGGAAGGATTAGTTGTGAGTTGTCCATGACAATCGCTAACCTGGTTTTTTCAGGGGATAATTACCATCTATAATTCCAGGGAAGAACTGGCCATTGGCACTTGACTGGGAGTATGAGTCCTAGAAGGACCATAGAAGAGGTTCCGAAGTGCAGATTGACTCATCAGTTAGAAGAGCCAAAAGTCTTTATCAGACATGCTATTAAGCAGTTGCTGGTACTGAGACTCCAAATTTGATATATGAGCTGGATGAGAGGAGGGATGTTAAACTTATATGATAGTCGACATTATGCACTTTGAAATCAATTAAGCTCTAATTTCAGAGAAATTAATCTCAAAATTAATGGGATAGGCTCTCCAGAGAAGAATGAAGAATGATATAAGCCAAGAGGTTATTTATGAGAAAATAAAAAGGGTGAATATAAATGAACATTCTTGTCTGCGCCACAAAACAAAAATTGATGGCAAGGATCTCCTGTTAAGGACGAGGAGAAAATCAGTAAATTGAGGACACCAGAATAAGAATCCTAAATATGAAAGCAGGTCATATGCCCTGATGGGGGGAACTGGATATCAGGATTAATATTGTCATGAGTAAATAGATCAGCCTGGCAGACAGAAGGTCTTGGGAACCTCGCTCTGAGAAGGTGGTAGCAAGGAGAAAGAAGAAGAGAGTCACATGTCAAAAGTCTTCCTGACCAGCAAAGAGTACTGATTGATCATACTCCGCTTGAACAAATGAAGTTTTGATTAAGTGTCCAAAGTGGTGTTCTCCTTCCCTAGTCCTTTTCTCGCTGGAAATCTAGGTAAGAGGGGGATGTGTTGGGATTTTTGCCCATATTCCCAGCCAAATAAATTACAAGGGGTTGCTAGGGGATAATTCCCTATAGCGAAGTGAATTAGATATCAGTTGACCCTATTTTGGGGGTAACTATGTTTGGGGGATTTTAGGTAATTTGCCTGGGTCAGACCATTGAGGAGCAATCTAGTTGAATGCTTAATATCTCATGGGAAGAGTTTACAAAGAAATAGGGTCATCTGATAGTTTAGTGATGATTAACTATCAGGTGTACCAATTGGCATCAGTCAGGTTTTATCATCAAACAATTGGGAATTTAAGGAACAAGTTGTGAGGCGAGTGTTGCTGCCTGCAACTAGTGTTTATCAATTTGGTTCACAACACGCCTTAAAGGGTAACAAGTTTAATTACCTAATTAGTTTGTTTGCCAAATATGGTTGTTATACTTGGATCAAGAGGAAAACGTTAGTGACTCGTTTTCTGACTCTTTTCATTTTAGGTCACAAGGATGTCCAATGATGGAATCCTAGCTAGTATGGGGATTACCATCTCTGATGAGATGATGACGGGTAATTCAACAACAACGTCTGCCGTTTCATTGATGAGGTGCCAACTGAATGTTGGTGCCAAATGTTCACTATAAATTCCCCTAAGAATTCACTTAGTAATACACATAAATACAATATACTTTTTCAGAATCCATTTTGAGTTCTATTCTTTCTCAAGGTAAATTATTGCTGTGTGCTTTAATTAAGAGACTCTTTAGGATAAAGAATAAAGATCTGAGTTTGGATTCAGAGAAGAGAAGCTTAACTGATTTAGGGATTGCTGCTGACTGTGTGTCACCAGAGAGGAGCCATAAGCATAGATCTGAGTGTGCATCGAGTTAGGTGGTATAAGGAACAAATCCCTATCAAGGACATCTTAAATATTTTGAGGGGAAATACTTGTCAAGCGTTAGACCCAATACTAGTACTTTATTCAACTATGGATAATAGTCTCCTTACTAATATCAAATAAATACATCTTACTATTTGACAACGAGGAGATTTATATAACACTGAACCTTTGCAGTTAATTACTTTAGGGGTTATCAGCCAAGAATAATCAAGAAGCGCTATAAACTTTAAACCCCTATTTTGCACTAGGTATCTCCAGCAACGTAGGGAAAAAACCTCACACAATTTAAATTCCACAAAAATATATTTTTTCATTAATAGAGTTCCTAATGATGCAATTAATGTTTACTAAGAAGCACTTAATGGTGGCAGACAAGTGTAGTAAATATCTAGATTTGTTTAGAGAAATTCACTAGGGCTGAAAGTTTTTCCATTATAGTCGCAATCAAACAATTGCAATTAAAACACTGGCAGATAGCCATAATAACAATAAGAACCCTAATACCAAATATCTTATGAATTTCATGAGGGATATGATAAAAAGTAGGATTAAATTTGATAGTAGAGGAGATTATACCAAAGGGGTTAAGGATTTATCTGCCATAATAATTATTCATAGCAAAAGGCACCAAGACTGAATCACCAAAAGATATTTAATACAACTTCAGCAACTCCCTACAAAGTCGTGGCCATGCACTAGAATACTTAATAATAATACAAATCTACATCTATATTAGTTGGATAATATCATTAACAAATTATTGAATAATTTGATAGTTAGTCAAACTTTTTGCAGAATGGATGTTTACAAGAAAATCTGACAAAGAACTGAAAAGATATCACTGACCATGTGTTGTAGCACCTCAATGATTTATTGCATCAAAGATACACTGTCCACGCCATACCACCCAATCACCAATGTGATGGTAGAGTGAGATAAATCATACTCACAGCATTCTAAGGAAAAAGCATTGTTGCACCATACAGTGGGTTATATTTGTTAGTGCTCAGTGTTTGCATATGATATCTGGTCTCAAACTAGCACTGGAAATTTACCATTCCAGTTATTGTATTGAAGACAACTGGCCTTGCCGCCTTTGTAATATTTGTATTTTATCGATGTAGTTGGTTAGCCTTGGAGCTTATATTGAGCAGATGGAAGAAACACATGTAAAGTTACAATGATAGTATTATTTGCTACAAATCAATCTAAATATGAGTTAAAAACACTCTATTGACATTAACAAGTGGCCTTGACTAATTTTAAGTAGGTAACTTTATGAAAAATTGCAAAACCCATAAAATTGTTTGAGTTCACAAGATATATTTACTTTAAGTGTTGGTTTTTTTTATTTAACTGAGCCAGGCCGACTAGGGAATGGACACTGCAGGTATACTAGAGTAGGAGGAAATAGGATAATGATATGTGTAAAGTAAAGTTATATAGACACCCAAAATTACTTAATCTACTCCTATTGTCAGCGCTGTAACGCCAGGTGTTGTGATAATGGGCAGTCTATTTCAGGGGGATTTCCTCTAAGATGGAGAAGTTGTGGAGAAAAGGGTTAACGTGTAAAAACTAGACTGGGAACTAGTACTTAATGTATCTTTGCTGCTTTGACTTCATGTAGCTATATAGCTAAGCTAGTTGTGTTCCTGTAGGTGTAAGTGTAATCTGCTGACTGGTTTGCAGATGGTTAGCACTGCTCCATTGAAGGCATCTAGCGAGACAGTGTGTATGGTCCACAGTGCTATGGCTACTATGAGGGAAATGAGCGTGGATGGTATTGGGGATCAAGATGGAGTGAAATAAGGAATCTTAAAATTGCTAAATCCTGGATGGCTTAAACTCTAAACAAGAGCACCAGCTCTAGCCATTTGGCTCTTAATGATTGGCATTTTTAAGGCGGTGGTGTAGGGTACCATTCTCTCCAAACACTGCACATGTTTCATGAGATAAATTTGAGCGGTTTGCTGTCCTGTAGGCTCACTAAGACATTTCCTTGTTTCACAAAATTGACTATGGGCTCTGTTAGTGTGCCAGGCCAACCAGTATGAAGACTTGTTGACTCTTTTCTGTTTTTACCTCATTGGCATACCAACCCCTACAAGTCCGCGTCCAATCCACCAACCAACCACCAACGACTTCACCTAGCCCCAGCTGTCCTCAGCGTGTGCCCCAGCGAGTCCTGACCCCATCCTGGGCATCTCAGGCACTCCCACGCTGCCCCACCCTCATGACCCTTCACCAACCCATCTGGGCATGCCATAGCAAGTCCATCCACCATCTTGGGTGGCTATGGCACTCTTATGCTTCACCCCACAAGGTTGGCGGCCAGTCAGCATCTGTAATTCGTGGCCAGCTGGCCAGGTTCCCGCCAGTTTCTCATAAGGAGGAGGCATAGGAACTGGCAGCGTCAGCCACTCTAGGCATGATCACCCCCTGCCTATTGGGGATCTCCTGACCCATCTTAACCCTACTCTAGCTGACGAACTACTAATAAATATTAGAAAGATGGGCGAAAGAGAGATGTTTATATGGCGGGAATGAATGACTATTTATCTTTAGGCTACTCCGCCTTTGAAACCACTCAGCCATCCAGGCCAGAACTCTATCGGATTGTCAATATCATTCATTCATACATCATAGCGATTCCCACCTAATACGCTCATTTGATCACTGAATATTAAATTAGGTCAATCCATCCTCGGCATGAGTCACCAGTTGATCATATATAAATTCATATTTAAATAGAACTTCAAGCATCCTCAGCATGAGTCACTGGTGCTCCAAATTAGTTGGTGGAACCATTCTTGTATGATTTTTAATGGATTCATTGGCTTTCTTCTGGAAACTTTCATAACAATCTTTGAATGGGATTTTGGCAGCAAACGCAGATTCTGCTGAACTTAAACTCAAATTATTAATATAACATTAAATAGTATCGAACTAGGCAATTATCTGGCAATTACACCCAACTAACTGACACCCCTAGTATGATAATATCATAAGGAATCCATCTGGTTAAAATTATGACACCGGGTATTAGCTCTGACCTAGGCTTGAGGAGTAGGTGGTGGATGAGCCTCCATACTCATTTTGCATTGAGAGATCACATGGGATTTCCAAGGCTTTGAGGTAGTAAGCTTTTGCGATGACTGGGTTACTATTCTGTGAGTTCATTGTGGTGGGTTAGTACTGCTTCCCAAGTGTGAAGACGTTTTGGGTCTTCCCCTTCTCCAACTTGTACCAGTTAATGTGACAGTCCATCCTGAGCGCTGATGGTGTGGAGGAAGCGTTTGAAGTGAAGGGGGCCCTTGTGGGCCAGAGGCATTAGGATGAGACGTGAGGTATGAGAGTAGGCTGAAGGGGTTGTGGGGGTTTGATGGTTTGAGTGCTTGCGCAAAGTTGGACCAGGCTTTTCTGGCCAATGTTGGAGTGGTAGGTCCAGGGCCAGGACGATTTCATCAAATTACCTTGTATGCATTTATCTTTGCTTCAAATTATATTAGCCCCATGCCATCACTAGAGCGTGGGCCATAGAGCATCTTCATGTGTATTGGTGGGCGGGACTCTGGCCAAAGCCATCCTTGATTCGTGGCGTGAGCTTAGGAGATAAAGGAGTGTGAGAAGGGATGGCGTGGGCATGGAACAAGAGGATTGAGACGATAAGTGAGTTTGCAACTGTTGAGTGCCCTGTTAGACTGGGTGATCTTTTTAAGGGGGAGATGCAGTTTGACATTTATAGAATCAGTTTGTTCTCTACTGTATGAGCTGCATATCCTCCTGCTTCCAGCCACATCCCCAAGGTGGCGGACAGTGTTTGAGGATAAGAGTGACGCAAAATGTAGGATGAGGGTTCAATCTTTCATTGATGGCTTGGTGGTGTTGAAGGTGGTGTTGTACAATGTGTCCTTTACTTGCCCATTAGGATGACTTCCGTTTTCTTTCTGGTGAGTGTCGCATTGCCCACTATGGAGTATTCCTCTAGGGTGCGCTCAAGTAGCCGGAAATCATCTTTATTATCTATAACAGTCACACAGTCATCTACAAAGGCTATTATCCTGACTGCTGGCTGGCATTATGCTGTAATGCCAGCTAGGCGTGCATCTTCTACGCGCAGGAGTAGTATATGCTAAAGTTATATAGTATTGGGATGAGTGGATCTCCTTTTTGAGTACTCTTAGTGGCTTATTGGGTCAATGTGGCAGCCAGGGACACACATAGCCATGGAGGCTGATTTTGTGTGCAGTATTGCCCAATTTATAAACCTAGATGGGAGCTTGAATGCTTTCAGACACAACTTTTAGTAGGCCAGCTGACGCGGTCATATGCCTTTTTCAGGTCTAGGGTTACTAGGGCACCAGTAATTTTGGATTAAAATATCTTGGCAACGGTGTGGATGTTAGTCCAGATGGATCTTCTAAGTATAAATCCAAACTGGTTAGGGGACAGGACTATGGCTGCTATTTCACCCAGTATATTGACTTGAATTTTAGTTAGGAGTTGTTTATTTTGTATTTGTTAGTGCTATGGATTCCAGTAAAATAGTTCCAACTTGTCATTTTTTTAAAAAGTCTTATGAAATAGGAGTCATGTCCTCCAGCATAAGGCAGGTGTCTATTATGCACTTATTCATAAATTCCAGGAATCGGTGCCACATTCCAGAACTTTTTTGTAAACTTCTTATGGTATCTCATCACGCCCTGGGAATTTCCTATACAGTGCACAGCAAACCATGTCCTGAGCTCCTCACGTGAGTTTAATTCTAAAATAAAATTTCTTTTGGGAGGTGTACTTTGGATCTTGGCGCTGTTCATGATTTTTTAATCTTTTCTGGTTTGGTTAAGAAGTCACAGTACAGATTTGAGTTGAAGATGTGAATAGCAGTGGATACATCTAGCGAGTAAAAAAATACTGTTCCATCCTTTTTCAGACCTGTGTGCACATGGGTTGAATGTCTTAGGAGTGATATTAGTAAAAGTTGTACATTGATCAGGTCTCCCTTTTTTTATAATTTCTCTTTACTTCAATACCTTAAGTTGATGCTGTCATTCAAAGATGAGGACATTCAGGCGTGCAGATATCTCTGCCCACCTTCGCCCCACTTAAGGCCATAGTCAGTTTTTGGTGTATTGAGCTCCAGGTGGTCAAGTTCAGCCAGGGTGCATCTGATGGTGGCTGTGTCAACGTGGCGTTTTTGTGTGGTGAGGTCTCAGGTTTTTAATTAGATTTAGTTTGAATTTTTTCAAATCACAAAGGGTTCTGAGTGAAAGGGGGTATAATTTTGGAATCAAAGGTTTCTCTCTCAACCCATGGGATAGTTCGGGATGTTTTATGTTTTCAGGGTGGATTTTTCACCATGTTGACGAGTGTAGAAGTGCTGGTTGTAGATACTAAATTAGACGAGTCTGTAATCAGAAAAAATTGCTTTAACGGTTGAAAAGTTGAATATAACTGGTTGGTAGGATGTTGAGGCCAGGATGAGCCATCTATGTTCATTGAGATGAGCTTTCCCTTGCACACATGGGGGTGAGTCATGTTTAGAAGGAGTGGTGCTACTGAGGGAGGGTGTTCTATAGGCCGAAAGATGTCTTCATAGTTCAGGATTTGACGTGCTCAGGAGGGTGTCCCACAGGCGTGGGCCATCAGTTTTGGAAGCGCCAGCCTAGCAGTTGAAGTCGCCCAGTATGAGGATGTTCTGGGGGATGGGGAGTATTTAAATTGTTTCTAAAAATTTCTTCTTTCAGTTATGATGCTCAGCACATATATGCTGGCTATTGATAGTACTTTGTCCTGCCAGAAGATTGTTGCAAGAAGGAATTGGATGTTTAGATAATTGGCGAAATTTAAATTTTTTTATACTGGCGCACACCCAACCCACAGTGAGTTGTCCATATCAATTGGTTTGGTACTATCCCATTTGACCAGGATCCTTCTCTTCCCTGTAGAAAGTGGGTTTCTTGGATGGCCAAGATGTCTGCAGTGGGTTTGCGCAGGAATTCCAGTTTTTTCCTGGAACTATTGGGCTCTGGCTCCATGATGTTCTGCGTCCCTATTGTCACCAAGGTGTCCGAAGCGCCTCAGGAGCAGTTGGGAGGGCCATATGGCTCTATCCCTTCGCACAAGGTTTATATTGACATAAGTGATGGGGCTGTTCCCTCCTGTGTGATGTGAGCTCTTTTCCGTGGGCAATTATCATATGTTTCTTACCAGCGGTTGATTTTATAATACCTTATTTTGTCAGTGTTTTGTGTTGTTAAATGCAGCCATGTGTGTTTCTCCCGGGGTTTCAGAATTGGCTCCTAGTGTCTGGTTCCAGAATTTATGCTGTCAGTGGATCCAAATTGTTTGGTGAAGTTGGGATGTTTGGCAATATCTGGATTTTCCAGAATACCCTCAAGAATCATGTTTTCTTGGGTTGGATTATGTAAAAGGTTGGTGCAGCGATCTCCTCCAAGACTCCTTGTTTTTGGCCAGGGGTGACAGAGGAGGATATGTGATGCTGCCATGGCTGCAACCAGTTTGCAGGTCTTCTGCGCCATCTTGCACACCTTGGGTGACACTGGGTCTAAGATAGCATAAGTTCCGTCCTCTCCTCATAGGAAGGCATGGTTGGTGTCTATGTTTTTGCAAAGTCTTCACTGTTTTCATCTATCATGTCATCATAAAAATCAGGGCCATTAGGCCCTCCTTTACTGGACACATGTGGACCATGTGTCCTAGGGAATTACAGTGGCTACAGATAGGCGGTCACTTTCAGTTTTAATGTTAATAACTTGAGACACCTCCATCTGTGAGGTGGAAAACTGTCATATGAGGGATTTTGATGAGGTTCTAAATTACCTCAGGGAGCAGGTTGATGGTTGCGATTGCCTTGCCTGTGCACAGGTTCAGCATCAGGTTGAATCACTGTATCTTGGATTGTTTAACTTTACTATAGCTAGCGAGCCCAGAACGTAGTTTCTCCTTGATTAATTTTCAAGGGAGGTTTGTTAGAAGCGAGTCAAATGAGATGAATTAAAGTTTTTACATTGTTCAACTATTGTAAACACTGCGTACAACGTATTTTCCTTCTGGGAGGTCAATTTTGACGAAGTCTATTTCAGCGTAGTCTGCATTGTCTTCAATTTCTAAGCCCATATCAATTCATCAGCTGTGGATTGTATGAATGGTTACATACACAGCGTTGGGAAATATAATGGCCTGTGTCTCGCCCACTTTCTCCCACAGGGTGGGTGATTTGATCCCTAGGTAGAGGCGGAGCCCATAATCTCTTCTGATGATAGGGGTTGAGAGTATTATATCTTTAGTTAGGGTTTTTGTTTAATTGTAGATTCCATGAGCCCTGACAATGTCTGGGTTTTTGGTTTCTCTGCAGCCGTGTTTCCTGGCCAAGAAACATGGCGTTTCTTACCATTCAACATTGTATCATTATGTCCGTTGCTCATTACTGCTTTCATCAAATTTAGATTTGTTCTATTATTATCTCTCATCTCTCCTGTGAGGATTATCAAATTATTCATCTGAATTGACTCTTGTACCAAAAGTGATGGTAATGAGAAAGAAAAACCCACTTTAAGTGTAATTTTATTTTTATAAAAGATGTCAATAACGTTTATAGCATTGAGGTCCAAGGTGATAATTGAGAACCAAGTACATGCAAAATCTCTTCATCCAAATCCTATGAATTACAGTGATGATTATATAAAACTCTAAATGATTAAACAAAAAGATAATAATAAAAGTTAAACTAGAAGGGCATAGTAAAAGAAACATGGTAATATATAAAAATATTGACACGCATTCTAATTTCTTAGTAATACAGCTGTTATTTTATGGAATCCTTGGTTTTGGTGTATTCACTAATTAGTTAATTACCTCATCTTTAAAGAAAGAGTAAATCTAGCTGGTGAAGTTGGCACAAATAAGGGATGGACTTAGATGAGTATTTTTATGAGGTTGCAATCAAATTTTGTAAATTATGATTAATTAGTCAATCCCATAAGTGATATAAGACAAGTCATACAAAAACCATGTGCGTTTTTATTTCTAACCAAAAAATAACAGTTAAAGAAATAAAGTGGTTATTGTAAGGAGCACTGAAAAAGACAAGACAAATTTAATATGAAGTAAAGGCATTAAAAGGAACATAAAGTCAAATAAGAAGATTTTGAGAAAATGGTATAATACTTTAAGCTTTCACTTAGTATGAGAAATTTGAGCCATGCCTTGTATAGTTGTCCTAAAAAATTGTTCTTTGTCACATAAGAAAATGGAAATGGAGTAAGCTAGAATCAAGCTCCTAGTAGTGTCATAGGTGGGAGAAACCTTCCCAGTAAAGATTTATCCCAAACAATAAAAAATAACTTTATAAGGGACTGAGTACAGATTTTCCTTGCCATCCAGCTTTTCATAAAAACGGGACATGTAAACTAAAAAGAAAAATAAAAAAGTGATGAACCTGAGCTTAATGACAGGCAGTGAGAATAATTGGAAAGGCTTTATTCAATGGGTTCATTGAAATGACTTCTAGACCTGAGGCAAGATTGGAAGCCATATCAGGCTTTGATGAGGTTGGTCATTAAATCAAGATTTAAGGCTATTATGGCCATACTGACAAAAATAAAGCCACGAGAGAAGATTTTTTATAAAATTCATTATTCAGGGAAAATCCTCCCTCAGTAAGCATAGTACATCAGAAGCAAAGTAATGTAAGATGCATGGACCTTTAAATAATTTGGCTCGTGGGCCATGTAGATCTATAAAGATAGTTTTGTGCTGATGAAAATCTTGAAACAAAACTTTAAGAGTTTGTTTTGTGGTTCAGATGACGCAACTTTAGCTACAGCTAATTTTGCATGTTCCAAATCTACTTAATAGAATGATTGAACCTCTACAAAGGTTGGGGATATTAATGGTACACTAGCTATCAGTGAATTGGGAGGAAGCTCAGCATTTACTATTTCTCAACAGGTCAACCTAATTTAGTTTTTAAATGCATAATGATCCACAAATACATTGCTTTTATATAGCGCTAGTACTCTAGCTATATGTCTTTAAATATATAAAATAGAAGAAAGAATATAATTTTTATAACTCAGATAAATAAAGTGGAAGTTTTATGAAAAGTATTGAGTCTATCTAACAAAAACAATCTATATTTGTTATGATACTTATACTTTGTTTGATAGCTATAGAACTAAATTTAAGTCACTAGGCTTGGGATAAGAATAATTTGCTTGATTATTAAATGACCACATTATATGGAGATACATAAAGAATAAGTAATCTATGCTCTCAAATTCAGCAACTTCCTGAATCAAAGCTAAAGCTAGTTGGGACTTTAAATAAAGACTAGATCATAATTGGATATTGATATAGACATTTTATTAAATTGATGATTAATATGATGTAATTTTTAAATTAATATCATGGGTGCTGGGCTCTCATACCTTTAGGGAAAAAATTTATAAAAAATTTAATTATAAAATTCAATCTGATTTTTTATTAATTGCAATTACTCAGTTCCTAATGCCAGGATAATCCATATACACTAAAGGAGTACTGAAGCTGAGTTATAGCAGGATGCTACTTGTGTAGAGCATATATACTGGCTTCTTTACCAATGAGCTAATGGTTATGTGAAAGTGCAAAATAGAAAATGGTTATAATTCAGATAGTAAAAATTACAGCTCTATGACTTATTGTTGGATTTGGCAAGAACAAATCAGACATAAGGTTTAAGAGTGATTAAGATACATTCTTTACTAAAGAATTCCAGTTTTCAAAAATATTTCTAAAATTGGTTTTATCAGACTATTTACAATAAGGAGATCAAAAAAGGGTGGGATATATGGCATTGCATTAAATTGGTATATTGCATTATTATCAAAACTAGAGAAATTCTATACAAATGTGCCGTCAAGTTTTTTTTCTACATATAATAGACAAAGAAGATCATTTTTACCACAAAATTAAGAAATTAGTACTCGTAGTTGATGAGTTTTAACACCTGGGTAGCTAGGGGAACTACAGTGAAGGTACTGCTTTCAGTTCAGGTTCATATTTTTTTCCAACAAATTGTAGGCGTCAGGCAGTGAACCATCTCAGCTCAATTTAGAGGAAACTTAGCAAACCATATAGAAACTGGCTGTGGATTAAGGTTTCTGACACTCAAAAATTCTTTTGGAAAGACAAAAATAAGAAATTAAAATCAAATAAAATTGGTTATATACTCTGAGGAGATATTAGTTTAACATTAATTTTTATTTTTGTGAACCTTCTTACAAATACCATAGTGACATCTAACTTCTTTTAAAAAGAAAAGCACCAAAGTCCTTGAGCTAAGTCTAAGGCCCTCAGCCTGTTTCAGGGGAAGCATGAGACATTTATTTCCTAATTTATAGACCTATATTGTAGATATAAAATACACTTTGCATCCAGCCTGTATGTCTTAAATTAGCTAGGTTAATTATATTTCTATTTTAATAGGGTCCACACAACTTTTAGACGTTGGATTTCTCACAGCAGGTATCCAGGTATTCGTTGATCTAATTTTTAAATGTTATAGAAGGGACACATTCTTTTTAAGGAAGATCCATTCTTAAGTATATATTGGGGTGTTTGCGAGCTTAGTATCTCGGTGTATGTAAAGCCTCACCCTCTCTGAAAGTGATGTTTCGCTGGTAGGAATTGTAAAAGGAGTGTTATTTATAGGGTAAGTCAGCATGAGAAACCTCTAATAGCAATGAGCCAGTACTTAAGGAGGGGATACAACTGTGATAATTTATAAATGTCAATCTACAGAAGGGCTAGTGAAAATTACAGCTTAACATATTTTTGAAAACATTCATGGGACTAAACTTCAATGTCTAAGCTTAAAGTTGCACAGGTCTCTTTATGTCTATACTTGCTAGTGGGTAGCTTTTAAGTTCTTAATAATACTTTAGGACTGGTAGATTGTCATTCTCATATATTCATTTTGTGGATTAATAAAGGAGGCACATGAAAAGGGAAAAGTTTAGTCACAGAAGCAAAGCTTATAATATATATGGGCTTGAGTTTTCTGAAGCTGTGCTAAGTGATTCAGACATGCAAATGGACTCTCTAGATAATCATTTTTCAAAACAAAACTTTTCTAATCAATATGAGGAATCACAAGACACAATTAAAAGCTTGTTGTATTGGCATAACAAAGAACTATGCTTAGGTGAAGACTTCTGATATATACTTTTAGCATTCTAGCTCTTTTCAATTCATTGAATATCACATCAATCTCAGTTCTGACGATGAATCAGAAATGTAAACCAGAAAAAATCTGTAAACTTTTATTAGAAAGGTAAAAGTATTCAAAAAGCTCTAGAGCTGATTTTGGGATGCTGGGCGGAGCATACTTGTAATGCCTCTACCTTCTAAAATGGTACTTAAGTTATTCTTACAAATCACTCTTGAAGATATCATTCTCTTTAGCTCTTGCACTTAAATTCTATACAAAGAGGCCTTCCTAGTACAGAAAGCCACCTTTTCTCCTAGTTTATGACATAAATACATTATACTGAGAGCAAACAATCCTGTGATTATATAAACAATGGCACAATATCTAATGATTTAACGTGAACATAATCAATCAAAATATGGAAGGTACAGTAGAAAATAATATAATTAGCATTATTTTAACTTGAAAATGATTTTATTGAGCAGGTAGCTGTAAGCCATTACTGAAATTTTTTCAACATCACCTTAATTAAGACATACATACAAGTCTAGTTTTTGAGAAGACCTAAGACTCATAAGTATCTAAGTAAATAGTTTGTTTCTGGTGCAGGGGAGGATATAGGATTTCAGGATAAATTTTAAAAATTTATAGTCCACACTGGGTTGTAGTTCGTCACCTACCTTATGTGAAAGGAATACCCAGTGATAACATCAGTGATATCTCCAACAATATTTATCTCTTAGTCAATATTTCGTTCAACCAGAGGCCTAAGATTTACTTTACTCTCCAATGTAGGAAACGTGTAATTTCTTTCTTAATCAGGCTATTGCTAGCCAAAAAGCTCTAATTCATAACTTGATCAAAATATCAAAACTGTATATTTACTCAAGGCTAGAAATGGTAGCTAGAGATTAATAAAGAATTTTTCTGCAAGGATGTTAGAAAGTGATATAGTGAGATGTTTGAAAATTAATAATGTCTCAAAGAAAGTGTATGAATTAGAAGAAAAAACGCAACATCTACTAGTATTCAAAAATTAAAAAATTTGAGGCCCAAGATATTTTTTGCCACTATCTCCCAATACCAATATATGGGTCATATCAAAACTTAGAAAGTGTGAAGTCATTACAGAAGCAGTATCATTTAATTAGAGAACACAAAGCGCATCAAGGCTAGGAGTTTATGAGGCTGAATAGGCTTCAGCTCATAAGGGGCAAATCCTTTTCCAATTAATGGTTGCCTAAGTTTTTATCTATATATCTCCCTCTAGATAAGCGTCCAAACTTTTTAAACAGTTGTATTTTTGTGATCAGATTAAAATTTAACTTTATGAAAATTAAACCAAGTCTTATTAACTTAAAAATTCTGGATAAGTACTTTTTTGTATCAAGACTGAGGCAGGTGTGGAAAAAGAGGCATTGGTGGTGAGTAAGGCGACCTGAGTGAATTTTGCTTGAGAGCTTCAACAAGCTATAAATGCTCTGGATAAGGAAGGGGGTGTTTAAACTAAAAAATACATACAACTATTGAGCGCTGAGGATAAGAACACCTACATGTCCATAATCATATAGAGACTAGATGAGAAGATGGGGAGAAGCACTGGTAGAGTCTAATACTGAGATCTCAGGTGAGCATTCAGGGGAGCTTTTGGTACTAAGGTATGGCAAGAGAGAATCTTAGTATGAATAGAGTTGTTTAGATTTAATTGAAATTCCTACCTGGTATCCTCAAAGCATAGGGATGGCTTGTGCTTATACCAAAGCATAATTTGTATTGTGTGGCCAGAACAAAGGCTGCCTTAACAATTAGAATGAACCTTAGGATAGCGTAAGTAAGAGAGTTTATTTAAAGAATATCTGAAGGATAAGATGATAAGTATAGGGATAGCACTATGGAGAGCTGAAAAAGCTACAAAAAGATCAATGAGGTAGTTTTGGTGAAAAATGCCATATTTGAGAGTCTATATATTTGACAATTTGGACTTATGAGCTCATTTGTGGTAGGGACCAGGGTGAGAATAGGGGTGGAGTCTAAGTTTTGAGAGCTTAACAAAGGACATCGTGGACACAGAGGTGGGCTTTAACATCCTTGGGAATCATAAAAGGACATAATGTGATGAGATCTTTGGAGAATGCATCATACCACTTGTTCACAGAATGTACATGTATCTCTGCTAGTAAAACAATGTCCTCCTAAGTCGCATCAAAGGAGAGGACCAAGGGGACAGTAAATGGGGTGAGTGTTCTAAAAAGGCTGTGGTGGACGCCTGCGGCGATGAGCTTGGCTTCAAGTCACTAGATCTATTTGCAGACCTGAAAGAGGGTTTTAGGGACCATAAAAAAGAATCACGTTTTAAAGTGAAAACAAGCTCATGATGATTAAGTAAGAAGTTTCGTCACCAGTTTGATAAAGATGGTTTAGAACTCAAAAACATAAAGGCCAAGTCATTAGATATACATGTAGCTGAATATAGTGATTTAAATTTATATTATAGATGAGCTAGAATCATGTAAAATTTTTCAAAGAATAGGGCACATTTTTTCTTATAAATTTGAGGGAAAAGTGATAGAATCTATGTACTGATTTGATTATTTAAGAACATATAAAAAATGTCACATTGCAAAAAGCATGATAGAGACAACCACAGTTTTTGCAGGGGGCACTCATGGGAATTAAAAAATAAGAATGAAAAACCCTGAAGTTTTATTAGTGAACCTATAATTGGATCAGAATTTTTTCCTTTGTCAACATTCATTTGGCAAATCAGCAGTTGAGAGATTCAATGTTATATTTGAGGGCGTTTAACATTATATTTGAAGCTGACGTCTTAGCCACAGTTGTCATTGCATGAAAAAAATGTAGTTAAGTTTATTTCTGAGTAGAAATAAATAGATAAATGGGACTATGTGGCATCTATATATCAGAGAGCTAAAATTGTTACATAAACTTTGTCTAAGTTTCAGGGGCAACACAGTGGAATAATATTTTGAGATGGGGTGAGGATTTTGCTAGTCCATGTAAAAGTTTGCGTAAATATATATGATATTCCTTAACAGTTTGAATGAGATTTATTGTGCTAATCATACTTTACTAAAAGATAACATAGTAAAGTGATGGAGTGAAATGGCATCATTACCATTTGAGGGATTTTAGAATATATATTTTATGTTAACCATGTACAATATATGAGAGTTTATAATTACTAATTAAAGCCTTAAAACTCAAACTTTAAGAGTTATATGCTTTAAATTTTGAGTTTTTTATTATAGATTAGATTGTATTTTAAAGTCTCTTAACCTTATGGATTGCGAGGAACTTCTATATCAGTATTGAGATTATTTCTTAACCTGAGGGCAGAACTGGGATGCAGGATTTTATTATGTTAGATCTAAAAGGTGTGTATTAAGAATTTTTAATTGAAACCTTTCTAAGATATTAAAAGATTGTACGCATCATGAGGCCCATCTATAGCCAATAGAAGGACCACCTCTTAATTAACCTTGATTCTTTCTATAATAAGATAAATTGAAAAGGTGGATAAAGAGGAATGTCCTTTAAGGGCAGTTGAAGCCGCTGCTGCTCCTGCCAACACCCTACTAAGCCAGCAACTCCATGGGGCGATGGAACCTCTGTTTGAGGGTATTCCTATCCCCAATTTCTCCATGATTTTGAGTAAGATGCAAAAAATGAGATTGAGGAGCTTGCTTTTGGTGCTAGCAGCACTTGCGTTGACATGGCAAAAGCCTCTTTTTTTGACCCCAACTATCCTCAAACCCGCCAGCGCATCAAGTCATTCACTTTATGCCAGTTCTCATCACTTTCGCTGAGCATCAACTTGCTCAATAAATTGAGGCGATGGATACCGCTGGCCTCATAAACAAAGAAAACCTGCATCTATACCTCCTCATGCCCCATGTCGCTGATGCCCCTACCCCTATGTTATCTGCCATGGTCTTCCAGCTAAATTGGGTTCTAGACAAAAGTTTCCGCAAAGTAACCTCGCCTTCTGATATGGCTTCCTAGGCTGATAACCTAGGGGCTATCAGGATTTTTTAATTTATGATAATCTCTTTGTTTGACCCATTTACAAATAAATATGCGTTGCAGCTCCCCCTTTTGGGTTGGATACCACTAGTGCTAAAAAAGGAATGTGCTTTAAGGGGAAGTCAGTAACACTATTTCATATAGTAGATGTAAAAAGTCGCTACTAGAGGATAAGGCATGCTTCTAAGGATTGAATTTATAAGACCTATAAGATTGTACAACATGGTTTAGGAAGAAGGGTTGTTCCCTAGAATATAAACAAAGTACAACATAATTTTTAATTTTATCAACTATAAGGAAGAAGAAATCAGTGTGGTTAAACAATATTTAATTAAAAGCTTGCTTAAGGTTAAATGAGATAAAAATTTTATCATAATTTCTATATTAGCTTTTCTTTCCCGTTACTATCACTTTTAGTAACACGATTCTACACAATTTCTCCGTGATTGACAATCAACCAGGAAATATGAGAAAATTTGTCCGCAACAACACCAGTTGGATGAAAGTGGCTGGCGCGAAAGGCCTGAAGCCCTCCCAACCCACCAGGGAAAAACACCCTGGTGGAATGTTGACACACCCTCCCACCAAAAAGGGGCAACCATAGCGCCGCACCCAGAGTTTTGCAATTTCTGCAAAAAAGGGCGCATATACCAAAATAGAACACTCCCAACCCCTGTACTCCCTTGAGCACGGCCTTAGAATTATGGTCAGCAATACTTCCCTTGAATCATGGGAAAAAATGGGGGAGGCCTTCTCTGTGACTTTCCTAAACACCATCTCAGTAAATTATAAAAATTTACATAGAGGATGGGTGGACGTTGGGTTCATGTCCGCAGAGGAAGCAGCAGAAGCAGTGAAACCCATATTCTCCATAAAAAATAACAATGAAGACCGCACCATCCGCATGGTGCGCACATGATGGAATGAGGAAAATGACCTATTCATCATATTTGACCAACTTCCAAGCACCGTGCACCATGATATCCTCACATATGAGCTCTGCGGGGCCTCAAAGGTTATGGCATAATCAAACAGTTTGAATTTGAGAAATTCCCCCTCCTGCCCCACCTGTGTACAGGGAAGGCAATAGCCATTATAGAACCTGATCAGGACGTGGTAGAGGATATCACCCTCATTCCATGCACGGCAACCATCAACCTCCCCAATGGCAGTGTATCTCGCCCCTTCCGCATCACACTGGAAACACCCCACCTATCTGCGAATTATGCTCAGCTATAGGCCACAAAGACCACACATGCCCATCAAGTGTGGGATTGAAGCACCAGAATTTGTGAGGACAATATGGATGAAACAAGCCCAACTTTCGGCAAAATTAAGGACTCCACTTTTGCCTTCTATTGGGGGTGAAAGAGCCAATGTCACTTTGGTTGAGCCCATTTTGTGCAAGGACCTTCATCGTGCACAGACTGCCTGCAAGCAGGCCACAAGTTCCGCTGAAACCCAAGCTTGCACCATGATTTCCCCAGAACAGATTCAGGTGGACGCCATGGCAGCGCAACGGAATAACCAACCAGATCCCCCACATATAACCTAATGCGACCAAAATAATGAATTTTTGGGACACAACCAATCAAACACCTCCAACCAAGCTGGAGCAAATCCACCATGCACCACTGTGGATCCTCCCAGCCAATCATGTGTGATCAGCAATGATATAGTTCATGCGCACAATATGGAAGACCATTTCAGCCAATCACAATGTGACAACACTCGTGCACAAAACCCAATCACCCCATCAACTAGTTTCTACCCATCAAACCAACAGGCAAATGGCAGAAAATTTTTTGCTGATGGGGCACAAGCCAACCCACGCCAGACCCAAACTCCACGGAGTAATCTGAGCCAGAAGAAACTGAACAAAACCAGTACTAAGACCACTGACCAACACACTGGAACCAATCTGGCTAATTGGCCCCATACTCGCATTATGACCAGCGATAAGGAACTGGGTGACCTCAGTGGGTCGCCCCAGCGTTCCTGATGTGCAGACTACCGCAATCACCATAGGGACACTCAACATTGCGGGAGCCAAGGCCCCCACATCCCAGGCCAAAAAAATGGCTTTCCTGCACAATATCCCTGTGGACATCTTGGCCATCCAAGAACCCCACTGTCCACCGGGGGAAGAGGAGTCATGGTCAACCATGCTCCTTCTGGCCAAATCCTGTTGGACGTACCACTGTGGGGTGGTAATTCAAACTAACTGTAATACTCCAGTAGATATCCAAAGCACATCCTCCCACCTGGAGGGATGGCTGCTTTACCAGATCTTGAGTGGAACGGAGAAACTTTTGCCATGGCATGTGTGTATGCCCCAAATGATCTGAATGACCACCAAAAATTTTTCTCCGATATCCTCTCAATCCCTTTCCCCAAGGCAATGTTTTTTGTAGGAAATTTCAACTGCTGGCTTAACATCATAACTGTCACTGGCCCTTTTCTAAGGCTATACCCCACGGCCACATGGAACTATGCATACTAAAGGCAACGCTGGGCCTGTGCGACACCATTCCCAAACAAGCCCCCACCCTGGCCAACATGACAAGGCCCCACCACAACAATAACCAGCTGGTCTCAATGACCTGGATTGACCTGATGCTCGCCCCTATAGACTTCCATCACCGGGTATCAGATTTTACAACAACAATTATCCCTTTCTCTGACCACCAGATGGTCTCAACAGCGTTATCATCCTCAGAAAAATACCACAAGCCACCAACCTGGCACAGAGTTCACCCAAGCACCATCCATCTTCCAGAGCTTAAACTTTGGATCGAGATGGTGCTAACAACACAGCAAGAAAGATGACCACCCAATGGGAACCCTATTGCCAAGTGGAAAATATTTAAGGCTTGAGAAACTAAGAAAGCCTGCCACATGAACTCCAGAAAAACAGCCGCGATGTCTGAGATAATCAACAAGGCTATCAGACAGCTTCAGCACTTAGAAAACAACACACTTCATGAGGGATACACCCCTCAATGAGGCCGCCTGTGGTTCCAGCTATCTACACAGGTAAACTCCCACTTTAGAAAACACCAGCACTACACCAAAGTATGTTACAAATCTAAATACATCCTATTCGGTGAAACTCACATGGCCCAATTCTTCCATCGTTTTAAACCAATTTCAACTTTGGTGACTTGCACACAGGTCTTCCAAGCAGATGACACACTGGCATCCACACCATCCAAAATATTGGCTGAATTACACCTATTTTACACTGACCTATACACGGCGGATTTCGCATCACCTAGAGAAATTGGAAAATTTTTATCATCTGCTAATATTGACACTATAGCTGATCAACCAGAACTTGTCGCACCCATCACTAAAGATGAACTATGGGAGGTAATAAGATCAACTTCGCGCAACAAGTGCCCTGGGCCTGATGGCCTACCATATGAATTTTTCAAAAATATTTTGACTATATCGCACCAATACTACTGGCAACTATGAACAAGTGCCTGGAGGACACAACCCTTCTACCTGGCAGCCAAGACGCATATGTGGTCACACTCTTCAAAAAAAGGAGACCAGGCAGATCTAAACAACTGGCGTCTAATCGCTCTTACCAATACTGACACCAAAATACTAGCTAAAATCTTAGCTAAGCATCTGGGTTGCATTGCTCAGACAGCCCTCTCCCCCATCAGTTTGGCTTCATCCCAAATCGCTCAATTTGGGATAACATCCACACAATTGCCAACATCTGCCAAGCTAACCCCACAGGCGCCCTTGCTTTCCTGGACCAAAAGAAAGCATATGACCGAGTGCACTGGGGTTACCTAGAACAGTGTCTAAAGGCTTTCAACCTACCACCCCGTCTTATAAACTGGGCGCTCCTCCTAACGCGCTCATCCAGGTTTGCAATCAGAGGCCCAGGTTTCCTAACTGACACCATCACCCCCCAAAGGGGCCTCAAACAAGGTAACCCGCTTAGCCCCCTACTATACAATTTACCCTTGACCATCTCCTCCGCATTGTAAACTCAAAGCTCACTGGAATTAGGTTGGAGGGACAACTACCAACCAAAATGCTCGCCTTTGCTGATGACTGCGTTGTTGGAGTCTCAGGCAATAGGGATGCCAGGGCGATTGAGCGCATTATTCACCAGTACAAGTCAGTGAGTAACGCCATGCTGAACAAACAAAAACAGAGGTAATTGTTATGGGCAAATTCAGTTCAAACTGGGCCTCACCCTCCCACCACCACACAAACCAACCAACCACACATCCAACCATACAATAACGATCCAAACCAGTAAAACCACTGTGTTTACCCTTTTCACACCACCCCGCCACCAACCCAGTCCGTCATCTGAACATATGGCTCAAAGCTGGTGGATATGCACTTGACACCATCAAAACCAACATTTTGGACAACATCACAAAAAGAATGACATGCATGTGGAGGAGTAAAGCTAGTTTAACTGGAAGAGTTGTGTTAGCCAACTCCCTGATCTTGTCAAAGCTATGGTTTGCTGCCCACGCGGTTCCCTTCTCCGCCAACTTTACCAACGCATTCTACAAGCTCCTGCAGAACTGGCTATGGTCTGATTACCGCGCACCTGTCAGGCTGGAGACCATGTACGGCCCACGTAAGAAAGGCGGGATGGGGCTGCTCAATTTCACGGAATGAGCAACGCAAATCCTCAGCTCATGGGTAGCTCTCACAACGTCACCCAACCCACAATCCCCCCACTGGGCTAAGGCAGCCCAAACCAACTTCTCAAGGGCACTACATCTGAGGTCCTCCTCCAACCCTGCAACTCTGATGAAGTACCTTGTAACACATCCAACCGCCACTGAACTTCACAACACCAACCGATTTTTCAAATGCATCCTGTACAACCTAAGACAAGGGGATGGAGCTTCTCCTATGCACAGCAATCTGAAGACATTCACCCTCAAACTGGTTATTTGCAACTCCACAGGGGACAAACAGTGACTAACGCGCTTGCCCCACTACCATCCTTTCCTCTATCCCAGATTGACTACCTAGACTACCAAGACGTCCCATATGACTTGCACACCCAAAAGCAGGTGTGGGACCTCGTCACCTGCCCCCTCTTATCCCCACAAGTGAGCTCCAAAGTGTGGCGCTACATGCGCCATATGTTTATAACAGCTGACTGCACCTTCTCAATGTTCAAGACATGCGCCATCTGCGGAGGACCCAACACACTAGCACACCGCCTGGAAGAGTGCCCACCATCTTCGCATATCTGGGCAAGCGTGATTCACTTGTTTCAACAATCACCAACAGCCAAATTCCGACTATCCCACAATATCCTGGCACTCAACATGGCCTCACCTATCCCCCAGGCGCTAAGAACTCTAATTGTGAGTATTGCAATATGGTCCATTCACACAATTACCCTCGACGCTTTCAACAGGATCCTCCACAATTTCAACCAAGCCATCATCAGATTCCACAGCTATTTGGCAGACCACTTCCAAGCCTGGCTGTTTGGATCACTCCAACACAAATGGAAGAAACAGATGAGCAACTGGATTCCAATCTGGTTCATTTGTTATGACATTGAAAACCTCACAGTCTTCATAGGCGGTACACCCTACTAGCCCCTGAGCTGCCATGCTACTTAAGGTCTAGTCATCCACCACCCGTGGCTCCTAGCCACATCCAAGTGTGCCAAGTCATATCTTTTGAGTTCCATTGTTTTGCGCTCTCTTCCCTCTTCTGTTTTCCATTTTTTCCTCTTCCCTACATATTGGATGTGTCTGTCCCCTGGTCGGCCATCCTCATATAAATAAAAAAATGATTTCTATATTTATAATTTATTTAAAACAAAGGTGACAGTAGATTAATAGATAATTTTAGTAAAGTGCTACAACTATAGCAATATTATAAAATTAATGCGCTTCAGATCTCTATAATATTTTTTCTACAATTTAAGGCATAAGAGTTTGAAGAAGTTGGTCTTCATAATAAAGATTATAATATATCATTAGAAATGAGATAAGTATTAATTTGAAGCTGGCTTTTTGTTTAGACACTTACAATCAAAGTGTCACTTAATTCTTGTTTTTTGAGCTTATAACTGGTGACAATGCTTTTATTAAAAAGTATTTGAGGTGGGTTGACTTTGGGACAAATATACCACACTGAGAATTCTACTAGTCAGTACAGGTTTTAAACTTGTATTGAACAGAACCTGCACTAGGGTGGAAGCATTTTTTATCTTCCAGGCTAACCATCCTTGACAATGCTTTTATTGTTTAGGTGTATTTCTTATATTTAGATTGAAGGCTTTATTTATACTTAGGTTATCAATCAAGACCATCTAACACTGATTTTTAATGTGATTCTATTGTGATTTTTTCTATAGCCTTAAGAAAATATATTAATCATGAAATCATTATACTCAAAGTCTAAAATTAACTTTTTTCATATACTGTCCTTTATTTAGTCATTTGATAATATCCAATTTATTCACCATCAGTAAAGTCTAATATAATGATTAAACTATAAAATTAAGCCTTGACTAGTTTGAGTAATCTATATTATAAAGGAGAGAGAACGAATTTAGCTAATTTCCTAAATCATATAATCATTAATATAGAATAATTTTAGTTTTTGTCTTTTAAATTAATTAATAAAGTAAATATCAAAAAAATGTTGGGGCTTAAGATTTAAAGAATTAATTTTTATGAATCACCTTTTATCAAATAGAATATTTTATCAACTCTATAAAAAGGTTAACTTATTTTTCTGTAGTGTCACATAATCTCTACTTGTGTAAACATTCATGTCAGAACTTTAAAAATAGCCTTTATTTTCTTACTATAATGGTAGTGGCCTCTGCTATTTTTTTTTCCACTAGGGGAAACCTTTCTCTAAGCTTAGCATTACTTTTAAGCAAATTCACAAAGAAAGTGAAGTAAAAAATAACCATTTTAACTCCTGACATCCAGTATAGCCTTAATGTTCTAGGCTTCCCTGCCCTCTGCTTTAGTGTGGGGCATCATCAAAACCCTCTAGCATTTTCTGCCTGACAGGAAAATGCATTAAGCCCATATTTTCCAATCCTCACAAACCTTGGGATGAATTGTTCCTCCAAAGATATTGACTTTTACTATGAAAATTTCCAAGCAGGGCCTCAAAGACCCCTGGTGTTCCCCTAGAGCAACATAAAATTTGGACTTTGGGTAAAGTATGGGAAATTGTTCCCATATGCAGAGAGAAAAATAATAAAGTTAATGCAGGCCATGATGGAACCTGACAATTTTAGTGACTTCTGCACCTAAGAGATATTTTGATCTGTAATTTATTTGTGTGGCCAATACTGAAACTGCAGCAACCAGCCCCTGGTAAGCCAAGACTCTATCTAAGATTAACTTGAACCAAGTTCCCAAAAAACAACGCCATGGTGGTTCAATTAGCTGGTTTACCCAGCCACCTTCCCCCCCAATGTGCTCAATATTGAGCTAATGATTTATTTGACTGCCTACAGCTCCAACCCCATTCTTCAGTTTGTGGTCCCAAATGAGGACATATGTCTAGCTTGGCCTCAGGCATTTGTCATGATGCACCCTAGTTCTGATCATGTAATCTTGTAAATTCCTCTTGCTCTGTTATCCCTTCTGCTCCAAAACAATCCTTCTGGGCCTTTGTTGAGTTGTATGGATTATCTGTTTGTGGGATCCACTGATGGATGCCACAAATAATTTATTAAAGTGAGAAATTTACTTTTTAATAAAAGTATTAGATAACGCTTTGTTAGATTTTCTATGTTTTTTATTGTTAAGCAGGGCCAAAACCAAAAGAAGTTTTTTCCTCGATACTAGTATTTCATATTTAGACTAATTTGAATTTTGAGACCATGGGTTTTTAAAGCTAAAGTATATAGAGCTGAGTCATCCAAATTAGGGAATATAGGTTTTTGGCCTATCAAATTGAAGATGAAATTTTTTTTTGAGGCAAAACTGACCCATGTGGAAATGATTTGATGAATTGTATCCAATCACCAGCAAGTAAAATCTTCTCACCTCAGCAGTGGTCAGACTCATGTGGTAATGATTGGTTAATTTACACCCTATCATCGTTATGTAAAATCTTCTCACCTCAGCGGTGGTTAGACTCGTGTGGTAATGATTTGTTAATATGCACCCTAACATTGTTGAGTAAAATTTTTGCACCTCAGAGGTGGTCAGAGTCATGTGGTAACAAACACCTCAAATTCAGCCAAGAAGTCAGAGAATTCCTATTATCAGTTCTTAACTTATTACACCAATTTTTGGTTATAATCCTTATTTTTCTGATAGTCAGGATTCAACTGAGAATCCACCAAGGTCATTTCGCCATTGGTATTCATATTGTTGATTACCACAATATTATTTGAAGATTGGGCAGGAGATAGGCCAATCATGGTATCAGATTTGGGAGCACTCATACCTCCAACATTCTTTATCCTAAGTCGAGAAGGTGTAAGTCTGACATTGCCCCTCAAGAATGTTAGGAGGGGTGTAGGGTCATAGGAAGCAGCCATGTACCCAGTTTATAATAATTCCTGTAGCCAAAGATTTGATAGAATATTCATTACCTCTTTTATATGTGATGGTAAATGGCCCCTCCCAGAATGATCCAAGTTTTCCACTACAGGGAGTTATGTGATTGTGGTAATAAAACCATATCTGACACTTGGAAGGAAGGTAGAGGAGCTCAGAGCTCATTGGCAGCTTGGTCTTCTTTAGTAACCATTTTTGCTAGGTTGATCATAGCTTCTGATTGAAGCTGAACGATGCGGTTAGCTAACATTTGCATGGCTTTTTCAGGCTCCTCTTCTCTAGAGAAGACGTCCTTAGCTAGGAGAGCAGGTATGCCCAGTTCCTGCCATACAAAACTTGGAAAGGGGACATTTTCAAAATCTGATGATAGCTAATTTGGTAGGCCATAAAAGCGCTAGGGAGATAATGATCCCAATGAAGGGGATCAGACAAAGCCATTTCTGTAAGATAGAAACCAAAGTACCATTTGCTCGCTCCACGGTACCATTGGTTGATGGGTTATATGGAGCTGAGAATAATTGCTGGGCTCCCATGGAAGCAGCCAAAATTTTGACTATTCTGGATGTAAAATTTTTCCCGTTATCACAGAGTAGCACTTGAGGACACCTGTGTCAAGTGAAAATATTTTGGTGAAGAAAGGTGGCAGTGGCCTTAGCAGTTTGGGCTGGCAACGCCACAGCTTCAACCCACTTCGTGAAGTGGTCAATGCCTACCAGAATATATCTGTTTCCACCTGTGGTTTGAGGAAGCAGCCCTACTATATCCAAGCTCATGGTATGGAACAGCTGTTGTGGGGTAGTCAGCTGATATTGGTATCTAGTATTGAATCAAGATTGCTTCTTACATGTAAGGCAAGCATCCAAGACTTTAATGATGGTGTCCATGATTCCCTCCCAAAAAAATTGATCCTTTATCCACTCATAGGTTTTCTTTACTTCTCCATGGCCTAAAGTTGAATGAGCTTCCAGGATTACAGTTACACATTATGAGGGTCATAGGTAAGGCAACCACTTCGCCCCCACTTGCTTGTACAACTTCCCGCTATCCATTTTAGTGTTATGGAAGTGCTGGGCCAACATCCTCTGTAAAGGCTCATCCTCATCTTCCCAGTCATTTGTGGTCATTAGAAGTTCATACAGCCGCTCCGCTTCACCGTTATCTAGGTGGAGGATGGACAGCCAAGTTACCCCATCAACATTCATGTGGCGGGTTCCAGCACGGTGTTTGATCTTCATATTGTAATGCAGGAGCTTTAGAGCCCAGCGAGCTAAGCGCCCCGTAGGATCCTTCATGTTTTGCAACCATTTTAAAGATGTGTGGTCCATAATCACAGTGAAAGAGGTCCCATACAAGAAAGGGTGGTAATGCTTTACTGCGAGTAGAATGGTGAGACACTCCTTCTTGGTAACACTATAGTTGCGTTCTGCCTTTGATAGCATTTTACTAAAATATGAGACAGGATAATCTACCCCTTTTTCATCCAGTTGGGCTAGGATGGCCTTGACGGCGTAGTCTGAGGCGTCTGTAAACAAAATAAACAGTTTTCCATAATCGGGATGCCTTAGGATAGGCCGTTCTTGCAGCAGTAACTTCATTGTTTCATAGGCGGCCTTCTGTTCAGTGCCTCATTGAAAAGGGATATTCTTTTTTAGTAGGCGAACAAGGGGCTCACTGAGTTGGGCAAACTTAGGGATGAACTGATGGTAATACCCCATCATCCCTAAAAATACCTGTATATCTCATAGGTTTTTGGGGAGTGGCATTCTGGCAATCACTTCAACCTTATCTTGTATGGGTTGGATTCCCTCTTGAGAAATGGTATGTCCAAGGAAGTTTAATTTCTTTTGGAAGAACGAACATTTTGAGGGCTTTAATTTAATAGTTGAGTGTCATAAGCATTGGAATACCTCTTTTAAATGATCAAGGTGTTCATAAAAGGTTTTTGAGAATACGGTAATGTCGTCAAGGTAGATGATAATGCAGGTTAACTTGAGATCCTGCAAAATGTGATCCATCGCATGCTGGAAAGAAGCAGGTGCATTGCACAACCCTTGAGGTAATTGCGTGGGTTGGAAAAGACCTTCACTGCATATCAACACGCATTTCTCTTGATCTTGAGGAGATAGATCCATTTGCCAATAACCACTGGCCAAGTCCATGGCAGAGAAAAAATTTGGGCCTGAAAGCTGGGCCAGGGCATTGTCAATGCATGGGATAGGATAGCTATCCTTTTTTCATAAGATTGCTTAACCTGCGGTAGTCCATGACTACCTGGTGACCTCCATCTTTTTTTAATTAGCAGAAGGGGGAGGACCAAGGGCTTTGCGAAGGAACTAATAACCCCGCGTCTAATAACTGCGTGAGTTCCATCCTCATTTGTTGCTCCTCCACCTTTGACTTGCGATAAGGTTTTGACTTAATGGGATGGGCATCACCCACATTAATGGAGTGGCACCAGCCCTTTATGTGGCCATAATCATTGTCCAACTTCAAGAATATATCACTATACTCATCCAGAAGAGTATGCACTTTCTCCAACTCATCTGAGGTCAGCTCATCTGAGATATGGACATTCAGTAAGGTACATACCAGGTTATCTGCAGGCAGGCCTAAATCTGCCATCGAGCCAATAGAATGGACTTGTTCAACTTCCTCCACAGGGAGTAAAAACCCTTGGCCCACCTCCTGGTGCTTTCTTACAATTATGTCCTTTTTGGTGAGGTTTTCCAACAGCAGAGTAATAAGCCTCTGATAGGCTGGGTCTAAAATGCCAGGCAATACCCGAGGCTCAAAAGGGTTAACTCCGTCGATGCTTAAGAGGTGTAATAAGCAGTGGCGTGGGATTTGGAGTGTGATTTTCGTGTCAACCACTCGTTGTTCACTCAGCTTAATCACCACCTCATCTGCCGCATAGAATGGAATACCTTCGCTAGCTTCCACTGAATTGGGCAATTTCTTAGTGTTGCGCCCAGAAGTAACATAATGTAAAGACAAAGCGGAAGAGGGGTATTCAAACAAGCAGATGTAGTCATTCTTGATGGGTTCTTTGTTGGATAAGATTAATGGAACTTTGTAGTTCATTAAAGATAGGAACCCTTGCTTCATGTTGATAATGCCTTCATATTTGATCATAAACTGAGTACCTATGAGCATATCATAGGAGTTATTATCTAAGGCCACAGCGGGGGCCAATAGGATAAGCTTCCTAATGCATATGGGAAGAGAGGAGTAAGCGCCAAGAGCGCGGGTGTTGTTTGGGCCCACATTTCCAAATTCCTTGATACAATCCAAGTCAGGCATCAATTTAATCTTTTTCATCAGCTGATATGAAATTACATTCACTGGAGAACCTGTATCCAGGATAGCCATCACCTGGACTTTGTGAACAACTACTTCAACCTTGGTAAGTGTGCTTCTAAATTTGGCCGACAGCACTAAGACCTCCTTGAGATGAAAAGTGGAGGTTAATTTGCGTGCGGTCTCAGGGTGAGTCTCCAGAATAGACTGCATGGTATGCCTTCGCTGTAAAGGGAGAATTAGACCTGATAGGAGCTGATCAGCATCGCTGGCTGTGTCAATAGTTTCCATACAACCTATAACTTGGTGGAGGTAAGTATTCTCAGGTATGGTGGTTTCATCTACTCCTTCAGTGTTTAGGCGATCAGGGACATCCACTTCCGCGGGAGCTCCCAATAAGTAGTACCCAACATCATTGTAACCCCCCTCAGAGTCAGCCTCAGCGGTATTCTTGACCATGGGCAAGGCTACAATTGAAGTAGGGGAGACAGCCACGAGGGGTTGGGTATTTAGCTTCGCTTTAACTGGCATTTTCACAACCCCCAGTAGTTCTGGAGGATATACCCTTAGGGTGCGCACTTGTTGGCTGAGTTGAAAGAGAACCCACAGTAGGGATCTCCGCTTTATGTTGCACTGAAGAAGCAGGTTTTGCAGAGAAGATAGGCATAAATGGCCTCACTCCAAGCGGTGCAATAGGCCACAGCTCTAGCTTTTTGAGATGGGAGAAAGAGCTGGCTAGTCGCTTCTCAAGAGCAACTAATCATGATTCAAAAGAGCTGCTCATGTTTGCAGCCTCCATTGCTTTGATACTTTATTGAAGTATTCAGGGTAATGGCCCCTGTAGTGAGCACCAGTTTGTGGGATCCACCAATGGATGCCACAAATAATTTATTAAAGTGAGAATTTTACTTTTTAATAAAAGTATTAGATAACGCTTTGTTAGAGTTTTTTATGTTTTTTATTGTTAAGAAGGGCCAAAACCAAAAGAAGGTCCTTTCCTTGATACTAGTATTTCATATTTAAACTAGTTCAAATTTTGAGACCATGGCTTTCAAAGCTAAAGTATATAAAGCTGAGACATCCAAATTAGAGAATATAGGTTTTTGGCCTATCAGATCAAAGATAAATTTTTATGAGGCAAAACCAACCCATGTGGTAATAATTTGATAAATTGTATCCAATCACCAGTGAGTAAAATCTTCTCACCTTGGCGGTGGTCAGACTTGTGTGGTAATGATTGGTTAATTTACACCCTATCATTGTCAAGTAAAATCTTTGCACCTCGGAGGCGGTCAGATTCATGTGGTAATGATTTGTTAATTTGCACCCTATCATAGTTGAGTAAAATCTTCACACCTTGGAGGTGGTCAGATTTGTGTGGTAACAAACACCTCAAATTTGGCCAAGAAGTTGGAGAATTCCTATTATCAGTTCTTACCTTATTATACTAATTTTGGTTATAATCCTTATTTTTCCAATAGTCAGGATTCTACCAAGAATACACCAAGGTCTTTTTGCCATTGGTACTCATATTGTTGATTACCACAATATTATTTGAAGATTGGGCAGAAGATAGGCCAATCATGGTAGCAGATTTGGGAGCACTCATACCTCCAACATTCTTTCTCCTAAGTCAAGAAGGTGAATGTCCAACACTGTTTATCCTGTTTCAAGTTGAAACCTTAAAAATGCAAACGTCCATCCTTTTCATCCTCTTTAGGCTCTGCGCCTGATTTCTCATGTGACTAATTAGCCACTAACCCTTCAACTTTTTTCTGTCTGAGGTGCAATACTATTTATCTCTCCAAATCTGTTTCCTAACATCTTATGTAGCAGCAGAAATCCAGGCACATCATCATCCCAAAAATGAACCCACCACAACTAATCAGAAAGCAGATTGGACTATGGTTCATTACCAAGCTTCCTACCATTCACCAGACAAACCCCAAACTTATTCTGATGCAAGATCCAGTTCAATCAGAGCCTTAAAGCTTATTGGCTGAGGTTGATGAATGTATAATTTCATTTAATTATCTGAATCCAATTTGAGCTTTTACAAAACTGATTATAATTCTTAATTAGTTATTGTTTCTATGCTCCTTGACAAATGCTGCTCCCTACAAAGTGACCAACAGCTTGCTGATGAAGAGTATTTCTCACCCTATTATCTTCCTCTTCACAAAGCTGTCTTCAAGTCTGTGGTGATGGTTTCAGGTGGTATTTTTTTCTCTCATAATCCCATTGACCCTTTTTCCTCTTGGCAAGCGCAACATTCTAAAGTATTATAAAACAGCTAATGATGCAATCCAGAATGTTGCAGTGGCAGCACTATATCCCTAATACAAAAATACCTATACCAATATCTCCACTTTCATTATGCTCCCTGATGCTCACAATCAAGCCAAAGAATCCTTAACAATTGAAATTAGCAACATTATTGTCACAGGCAATTTTATTTTTTATGCTCCTAGGAAATATTTACTGCATACCTCTGATGCCCTTATGCCCTTGATCTCCACCTAAGCCAATGCTTTGCTCTAGGATGAGAAAGACTTCTGGCAAAGACAAGCCCACTAATTTTCAATCTTAATCCGCTATAGTTGGAGAAATAGTTCTCTGCTTTCCCACCTGGTTGATTTTTTATCACTTGATTTTTTGTCTCAGAGAGGATCAGCTTAGGCGTTTTGGATTGTTAGTTAAAATTTCTATTTTTTGTTATTTGAGCAATTGGTATTGTCTATATCCTGGTTGACTTACCTCTATTAAACAATAAATTTACCACCAGGAGAGAAATTGCTTTTATGCTGCACTCATTTACTCGAAAAACCTCAATTAAATCCCTAGGCTTATTTTTAAAATGTCAAGTATATGATTTAATACCTTGGTCATATATATGTAAATAGAATTTAGACCCTGTACAATCACAGCCCATAAGTACTGAGTATCTGAGATCTAAAATAGCAGATTGATCAAGATATATTAAGATGAACTTTGATGTAATATGAGTCATACTATCTAACAGTTCTCAGTATGTTTATTTATGATCTTTGAGTTTTCTAAAACATAACGATGCTTTGGCTTAGCTGATGGATTCTTGTTTGTTTGGCTGTTCCAGGAAGTTTGATGGTCCCAAAATAGCAGAGCAAAGTTCAATACCTAATATATATTAAATTTCATAAGTCGATTTAAATCTATTTTACATATATCAGGAATTTTGTATAATCAAATTGACTGAAGTTGACTCCCTTTTTGAAATTAAAAAATTCAAGTATGGTAGCTAGGTTAGCTTAGAGAAGACTTAAACAAACTTTAAAGTCTTATAATTTTATAGAAATTTTATTATATTAATTTTCTAACATGATCATTTAGAATCTCAAACTATTATTTAAAATTTCTCAATGACCAGTGAAATAGTTAATATCTTTTGCCCTCTGTCCAGGCCTAAATTCTACTTCTTAATCAGAACCCTGCTGGATTACGTATTAAGAAATTTACCCCATGTAAAAGCCAAGCCTTCTAAAAGAAGTTTACCACCTTTATTATAAATTATTGTACAACTCATCCTGTTGGATTTTCTGTCTATGTATCCCTTCTTGGCTCGTTTTTGTAACCAACTTAGGCAATAATTATTATTTGCCAATCTTATCCAATTCATGATGGTTGAAGTCCCTGTAACTACAAACTTAACTCGTCAATCCTGAGACCCTTCTAAACCACCTATTTTTAAGGTGAGCACTTGGCTAGTGCCTGACTATAAGTTAGCTTCAATATTGGGATGGTTGAGAACAGACAGCTTAGGATTTTAGGGTTAACCCAGGATATACTAATACATTATGAAAGTAGTGTTTGGGGTGATTGTTTTGACTAGCTTTACCTTATACCTGGTGGATCGCACATCCACCCATTTGGCAACCAGCTCAACGAGATGAACCACCCATTCACAGCAAAGCACAAACAGGCGTGTTGAATCATGTATTACAACGCCAATGTTAGCCGGTGATAACCATGACATCCTGGTGTTACTGTCCTATGAGGAAACTAAGTAATAGTCATATGATAATTCCATCAAAAAAGTTAAAAAGGCCAGCAATGTAGCAGGACATCTAGCAGGAAAACCTAGCCGTTGGTTTTCTGAAGACAATCTGAGAATCCTGAATTATGCCAAGATTACCATCAAATTTTCCATGAATTACTTATAGTAGTCCAGTGCAACCTCAACATTTATATATTTAGGCTCCTGTTATAAAATCTCCAGAAGGGGGAAAATCTATTTAAGTAAACTATGATCAGTTTACAGTGCTAAAACAACATTTGTGGTTTAATTCTCTTGAAATTTTTTTCTTAAACCAAGAGGATTTGACTCCAAAGCTCAAGTAGTTTCAGTGTTCAATCCATTGCCATATAATTACGATTATATAAAAAGGAACTTTTAGTTCTGAACAGATTTTAGAAGCTCCCCAGTACGTGAAGGGCAGCCATGGGCCCCTAGAAAAGTTGTACAAGGCCACGACAAAAAGCTGGCAATTTACTAGAACAATTCTCCAAAAATGGAGACGTATTTTGGCTTTATCCAAAAAAACATTTCATTATAGGTTGCTTTCTGTATTGCATAGCTAAGGGACTGTGGTTATGACCTGTTCAGAAGTTATATAGTTCTTCATAAAGATATTCTGCTCTCACATCATTAGAAACTATTTGAGTAAATAAAGGATTTTTGACATTACGTCATGATTTCATTGCATTTGATAAACAAAGAAATAATATATCTGGTAGAACTAATTGAACATGGGTGACAGGGCAAATTTATGAACTCCAGTCTACTAAAAACTGGTGAGGTAACAATATGAATTAGGATAGATAAACCAGCTGATCGGCAAACTAAACGTTATGTTGGTTGCTTCTACACTCTAAAAGAATGTTGACATTTATTTTAACATAAATTTATCTGTGGTGAACAAGATGACCTTAAACATATATTTGAGGACTTCCTGGTTGAAACAGAATAGATGCAATATTCTCTGAGAAACAAAGATGAAACAAATTAAGGCAGGAAGTTTGTGGCAGTAAAGTTACACACTACAAATGGCAAGGAAATCCTTTCTAGTCTCTCAGCATAATGTTCTAGGGTTAATAAAGACATTAGAAAGCAAGATGAACTCCATGAGCTCTTAGCAGAATATCAAGACGTCTTTATTGAATACCCAACCAGACACCTACTAGATGTCATGATTGTGGTTCAAAAAATGGCCTTCTACCTGGAAAGAAACCAAGTTATAAAAATGATTTATCTACAATATACCTAGAAGGGGTAATACTTAAACCTTACCTGAAGGCTAATATGGAAAATAGTTTCATGAGGCGGTCCACTTCCCATTTTTATAAGTTTTGGTTTTTTATTAAATTAAAGGCCAATTCCTTTAAAGGCACACGATTATTAGTCATAATAGCACCAGAGGAAACTCCTAGATAACTTTGGTCACTAAGCAAATATCTTGGCGGAAAATAGAGCGGCGCAAAAATCTATTCTATCTGAGCAGGAAAAATTATAGTTAACGTTTGACAATCACTTGGAGGAAAAGAGGTCATCGACAAGGCAAATCTCTGCGAGAATGCATGAAAATCTCTGCTTAAGGTGCAGGAAAAATCTAGTCAAAACTAGACAAAGGTAACTGAAGAAAGATGTATTAGATCAAGTGTAACTTTTATAAAAATTTCTGGTACTTTTAAATAGCACCAGAATAGAATCAAGAATAAAACAAAATAAATGAAGGGGATATTTCACATGAGAGATATGCGTACACCATGTGTAAAGGTATAAGTAGATTCAGGAAAGTAGGGGGTAATGGCATAGTCCAGGTTCAGGTTTGGAGTAGTTCTGACTTCACCATTAAGAGCTGGACTGAGATTAATAACTGAAACACATTTAAGTGATTTCCATTATCTGCCATAATGAAGCCCTCAGATAGCAAGGTAGAATAGGTAACTTAAGGTTGATAATGGGGTGAATAGAAGAATTACACGTTTAACACAACCAAAGTCGTAATACCAAGACAATATAGATTAATTTGGGCACTCATCCATATCTTATTGGCCAGTGAAACGCTAATGGGCGTTTCATCCCAAATTTGGTTAACTGAGTTTTAAATTATTAAATGTTCAATGGTAAGTAAATTAAGGTTAATAATTTAGGGCTTAGGTCAAAATAAAGTATTGAATTTTAAATAAAGATTAAATATAGGCTCTAATTGCCTGAATATATAGTTTATTACGAGCTAAGGTCAAAGCTTCACAACTATGAAGTAAAATCCCAACAATAACCTTCAAGACGACTGGGGGTGGTAATGATTTCGCCAGGGTTGGCCAGCCTTGGTAAGGGGCCTAAACTCTAAGTTGGGATGATGAGATAAAGTAAAGAAGTTGAGTCAGATATTGTCTGGTGAGCATGAGGTTTGGTTCCATCTCACAATCTTTGGATAGTCAGTGGTATGCCAGAGTATCTCATGGATAGAAATTTCATTCGCCTGGAAAAACTTTGATTTTTAAGAGGCGTGGATCCCAAGGTTTGGTTATTTCACTAGGCTGAGGAATGGTAATCTTAGTTTTAGTCTGAGGGTTAAGAGCTGAGTGTGAAGATAAAAGGTAATAGTGCAGGTTTAGTTCAAAAATAGAGCCCTGTGTTTCAATTCTCAGAGTGGTACACTTTAGTGCCAAGATAGTTGATAGCACCAGCTTGAGAGTTGAGGTAGACAAGGATAGAGGAGCTTAGGCTGATCTCTGATATTTCTGGTAAGTGGGAGCAACGACAAAGTATAGGGGAGTGAAAATGATCCCAACAAAGCTGTATAAAGCTGCTGTATGTATCTTCAACTAAACCTAAAGTTAAGTCTAAAGCCTGATTCAGGATTGAGGGAGCGTTATGTTACAGAGAGAAATTTAGGCATTCTCTTTAGTAACTTTACGGATGAATTCACAGGCAAGGGAAGTGATGAAAACGGAGGGCAGGACATAACATCAAAGTTTAGATCGGGTGGTTTGGTTTTAAAGATAAAATGGTGAAAAAAGAACTGTGGTCAGGCAATTGAGGTAATGAGATGCGCCTGAATTTCTAGATCCTTGGGGTTCAAGCTGATTTTAGGTGGCAGATTCAGATCCCAGCTTTTCGTAAAATTTAAAAAGGTGGCCTGGAGGAAACTTATTAAAATTCTTAAAATTGTACTTAATTTGTCAGGGAATTTTAAGTCTCTGTTATTGGTGGAGATCCAAAAATGTGTAGATTTAATTTAATAATATTTATAATGTTAAAATAAAATAAAGTAAGGGAGGATACCCCAGTGGTAGAGTATGGACCCTTTACCACTGCCTCCCCGAGTTCAATTCCAGTACTGGAACTTTGGGTAGGGGACAATTATGACTGTATTGGCGTTGCGCACCAATGCCCCGAACCGAGATAGCGAATAGCAAAGGCGGTCCATGGAGTTCCTGGCCTATCATACGCCATGCATGGAGGTTTTCCAGGTTTTATCCTCCTTTCCCATTTTCTTCACTTCCCTAATCGGTGCGGTATCGTCCCCAGGTCGGCCCACCTCGAATAAAATTTAAAATAAAATAAAGTGATAGGAGAGGGTTATTTGGTCTTTTAATGACACTTTGCTTGGATAATATGAAAGCTTTGCCAAAGTTTCCAGTTGCTTCAGCTAAGAAAAATAGTTTAGCGCCAAACCATTAGTTCAGCTACCTTGGTTGAGAAGCTGAAAGCCTTGCATCAGAAAACAGGGTGGTAAGGCAGTTGGTTGTTACAGCTGCTTCATTTGGCTCATTGAGAGGTCCTTGCGCAGACATAGAATTAGAATCAAGATTTTCTTTTTGTGTTGTGCTGTCTCTGATTTTGGTGTTGGGGCAGCGAGGAGCATCGGTGCAGAGGAATGGAAAGGGTGCTAAAGTTTTGGGTTGATTTTCTTAGTTTCATCGCTATAAAATTAGGAGCTTTGGCAGAGAGAACTGAAAAGGGCGCCAAGTCATTTAAACTTGTTGCTTTGACTTTGGTGTCAGAGCAGCGAAGAGAGTCAGGAAACAAAATGGTGAGACAATAATCTGGTTTAGATACTTTATTTTTTTAGTACTAGATGGTCCCAACCCAAGGGGGGGATTCATCGATGTTTTAGATACTTTATTTGGCTCATCAAATGGTTCCAGCTTAGCTTCAAAATAAACACAAAATTTTCTTGAACTTTGGCTTTGGTAACATTCAATTAATCAGCTGTAATAAGCTCAAGTTCTAGGCTCTTTGGTAAAGGAAACTAGAGATGGCGTTGAGGCACTTTACTTGATAGAATCAATTATATCATTGGAAATAGTAGTAGATTTTTCCTGATCACTTCAAAATTGGAATATTTGCTCCTTACAGTGAAAAACTGCTAGAATAATTCATGATAGGGAGGTGGGTATTTACCTTCACGTCCTAATTTATGGGCTACTTTGTTGGCTCAACGTCAAATTTCAATGATCCTTGTTCAATACTCTAATAGGCTGAAGTCCAATCAATAAAGTATCCTCTTCACAATAAAGTCTTAATAAGCAAATTGGGAGCTGGGCAAGGTGGTAGGCCACTTCATCCAAAAGTTCTTCATAAGACTGAGCCTGTTCAATTGAAAAAATGCTTAATTTTGACTTATAAAGTGGACCCCTTGGTGTACACGCATATTCTTATCGCTGGTATTATCCATTTTAAAGGTATGTATTCACCAGGTAGCCTTGGAAGGGACCTGGAAGGGAGCACAAGTCTTGGATTTTTACAAATCCAAAGGCTTGGTTTTTTCAAAGGATACACGATTATTAGTCATAATAGCACCAGCGGAATCTCCTAGGTGACTTTTGCTCACTAGGGCAAATCTCTTGGCGGAAAAGAGGTCGTCGCCAAGGCACATCTCTCTAAAAATGCACGCAAATCTCAGCTTAAAATGCAGGAAAAATCTCTTGTTAAAACTAGGCAAAGGTAGCTGAAGAAAGATGTATTTGATCCCCTTGGGTTGGGACCATTCAGTACTAAAAAAAGAAAGATGTATTTGATCAAGCGTAACTTTTATAAGAATTAAATGGTCTTTAATTAGTACTAGAATTGAATCAATAATAAAACATAACAAATGAAGGAAAGGGGAGGATACCGAAGTGGTAGAGTAGAGACTTCTACCACTGCCTCCCCGAGTTCGATTCCAGTACTGGAACTTTGGGTAGGGGACAATTATGACTGTGTTGGCGTTGCGCACCAATGCCCCGAACCGAGATAGTGAATAGCAAAGGCGGTCCATGGAGTTCCTAGCCTATCATATGCTGCGCGTGGAGGTTTTCCAGATTTTATCCTCCTTTCCCATTCATTCGATTTCCCTTAATCGGTGCGGTATCGTCTCCAGGTCGGCCCACCTCGAATAAAATACTTATTAAAATAATAAATGAAGGAATATACCTGATGGAGAAATTTGTTACATCGTGTGAAGGTATAAATAGATTTAGGAAAGTATAGGTAATGGCACAGTCCAGGTTCAGGTTTGGAGTAGATCAAGCTTCCTCATTGAGGGCTGGACTGAGACTTGTAATGGTAACACATTTAAGAAATTATATTAAAGGCTCTAGGGAAGCCAACAGATAGTAAGGTAGAATAGGTGACATTAGGTTGTTAATGGGTGAATAGAGGAGTTACATGTTGAATGCAACCTTGGGCTTAATATTAAGATCATATTATGTTGGTTCAGACACTCTTCCCTATCTTATCAGCAAATGGAACACTAATGGGGCGATTCATCCCAAATTCGTTTCCCTGTTAATTTGGCGCTTAGTTGTTAATGTTAAGTAAATTAAGGTTTATAATTTTGGGCTTAAGTACCAATAATGTATTGATTGCCAAATAATTATAGATTTAGTCCAAAATTGCCTAAATAAATAAATGCATTGCAGGCTAATGGTCAAGGCTTCACACCTATTAGGGCAAACCCTGATAATATCTAATATTCTTTTTATGTAAAAGTTAGCGGACTCACTATATGCGTTGATTATACAAACTTCACTGCATCACTGTCAAGAATCATTAACCAATACCTTCTGAAGAACAGCTTATAGACAGTTTAATGGTTTCCTGATATTTTAAAATCTGGACTTGAGAAACGCCTACCACTAATTCAGATTGAAGAAAGGCGTTAGTGTAATACATTAGTATAAGTTACATACTAATCTAAAAATACCTTGAGATTCTTTTGGCCCGTGAATTGCACGCTATTCAACCCAGGCATTAATGACAGAGGCCCTGTTTCATATGTTGGATAACTCTGATAGTCTTATTCTAATAGTTTACTAGTTTAATCACATTTTATGGTTTCACATATAAAACATATGATGGCTGTTCTTGATCATCTTTATACTATAATTTTATAAGCTAAACTGGATTTGTGCAAGTTTTATTTACATGAGGTTATATTATTGTGATAAGCTATTAAGAAATCGGGTTTGCAGAAACTTATAGTGAAGTGACGCCTGTTTTGTATTTTCCTCAGTCCCTATTTTGTACCAAGCTTAGAGTATTATTTTGATTAGTAAACTTTTCAACTGAATTCAGAACTTCTCCAAAATTACCTTGACTCTTACAAATATGAAATCTAAAATGTTCCTTATAGACATACTACTAAAGCCAAGGAATTTTTATGCGCGCAAAAAGGCATTTGAAAGTGAACCAGTTATAATAAGACCTGAACCTACTAGAGAGTTTTTTCTTCAATGCAGATGCCACAATGTTACGTATGGAGTAGTCCTGCTTCAAGTAGGTAAATATAAGAGAATTTTTTGTGGCCTTCTTACCACAGAAGATGTTGTACGCTTATCAGAATTGCAAAATCTATTGTAAGGATCTTCAGTGATAGTTAAAGCTCTGGAACACAGGTGCAGATACCTAGAGGGAAGCCTGTATTCAGTATTCATAAAGACATACTACAAATAAAAGATCTACTTTTTAGAGACAGAAAAATCAGTCAATGCTGCACGTTGGGCTATATAGTTATTCATCTTTTACTTTTACACTGATTAACAGCCTGGAAGATCTAACATTGCCCCAGATTACTAAGTCAACGCGAGAATCATGCTAAGGAACTAGGAGGGCACCAAGCACTTAACACACATTCATCATTGATTCAGATAAATTCCTGTTTTAACTTCTGTCAAAAAAATGTGGAATTACACAAAGAACACCAAGTATAAGCTGCACAGTAGAAGGATTCTGATACTAATAATTGTATCAGGAGTTTTTCACAGGATTTTTCTTGAACTTTTGTAAAGAATAAAGCATTGTTTACATAAAGCCTTAGGGTATCCTACCTTGACATACAATAAGAGGTAATATGAAACTATCATGACCTTGTAGAGTATAAAAAGAGATTTAGGAAAGCTGAAGGAGTTTATTCAGTGTACTGGTGGCCAGCATGACAAACACAATAGTATTACATTCAAGCCTATCAACCAAGATTAATAATAAAGTCTCCACGCAGAAGCCTTATGGAAAAGTAACTTCTTCTCATTTCAAAAGGGAAATGGTAGAGTAAATCCAAAAGATTTTACTATAGACTTCCCTTGAGCAAAAGATAAATTATTATATGGACTGTGGTAGACCAATTGACTAAGGAAGCGAAAGTTGTCTCCCTATTCAGAATTTTTTATCAGAAAAAATGGACAATCTCTTCTTGAAGCAAGTCTAATTCTATATGGTAGTCATAAAGATAAATTTCAGACCGTTGTTTAGTTTATATTAAGTTTTAGAAATCTTTATCAAGACTATTTGGCTTTAAATTAAAGCTGTCAACCGCTTTTTATCCCCAGACAGATAAGCAAACAGAAAAAGTCAACTTAGTTTGGAGAAATACCTGAAAGCTTAATTAAACTCCTGAAATGATAATTTTTGCATGACCTCCCATAAGCTTTTCAGCTACAACAGCTCTTATTAGACCTCATTTACAATGGAACTTTATATGGAAAAATATAGTAACCCAAGATGATGCTAATACCAGACAAGATAGCTCAGTCCTAAAGGCCTATGAGCTAAATAGAAATGGTATATTTACACCAATAACTGGATGCAACATTTTAAAAGTCAATCAAATAACATAAGAACCAGACAGACAAAGGTCAAAGTAAAATTACAAGTGATAGAATAAGGGTTACAAGTTTATCTAAACAATCTGAATCTACATGTAATCAGGACTTTAGAGAAGTTGTGACATACAAAGAGGGCCCAAAAGTTTTTTATAAGAATTCTAAAGCTAAAAAATTATATCTAATTGACCAAAGGATTATCAACTCGTTTATTTACCTGTATCCTTTTTAACTCAACAGAGACAACCTCTCTTGCCATATCAGTCAAAAAAGCAACTCCCACTTAAAATTATTAGGCCATAAAGAGGTGTATCTAGTAGAAGAAGTAATAAAAGATAAGTTAGTAGACAATAGAAGCATTTATTGGTCAAATTGAAAGAATACCCGCTGAAGGAAGGTACCTGGGGCCAAAAAAGTAAAATAAAAATGAAAAGAGAAGTTATAAATATCAGGAGAAGACCTTTGGAGGGGAGATAGTGTCAGGATAGAATCTTGTTCAGTTCTTCAGTCCACTTGGACTGAGAATGTTAGGTCTTACAAAACATATTGATCAAGATCTAAGCTTGGACATAAAGTTCATGAGAATCAGAGCATATACAATTATTTGGTCGATTTAGATATTGATTTAATATATATTCACAATAGATGAAGCTTCATATTGGTTGATCAATTAGGTTTTATTTAGTGCATGTTTAGGCGGTTTAATAGCCCTAAACTGCTGAGAAAAATTAACCACCTTTTATATAAAGTTTAGATAAAATTTATTGGCAATTTATAAAAATTAATATACTATAATTCCTAAGTCATTGGAAAACTTCTTGCCGTAAATAAATAATCACAAGTACAATTTTGGGTAAGTTGGGGAAATATATGGCCTACATAAAATCTTAACATATATATAATTTGATCTTTTTATATTAAACTTCAACACTATCAACTCTAACTTGGTTTTTATGCTACAATTTCTCCTTAACCAGTGTATTGGCGTTATTGCCAGTCACTTGTTGAGGCCCAACTTCTACCTACTAATAAGATCCCACATTGACTACCTATAAAGTAATATCCTCATGTAGAAGTCAAGGTTAATCTAAGCAGTTCCACCAAAAGTAATATACCAAAATGTACCGCTCATATTCTTGGGTTACCTAGCTATATATCTCTTCTTGGATCATTTTTGTAAAAAAAACTTGAGAAATATTCCTTACTTTCCAGTAATATCAAAGTATTGATGGTTAGGGTCGCTCTAAATACAAACTAACCAGGGCCAGCCTAAGGCCTTCAAACTTACAACACTTAATGTAAGCACTGGGCTGTTGCAAGTAATATTATCTAATAGAAATTTCACCCTTTTGCAAAGATAAACAAATATCAAAGATTTGGGGCTTCTGGAGCACTAGGAACAGAAGTTAAAAATGATGTCTGTGATGGCTTAACTCTTCAGATTGGCTGAAAATAGGCGATGGCATAGCACTTTTGCTTCTCCGGGGTCTAATATTATGCACTATCTTTGGTTGCAACACCATCTATTGCAACTATGCAAATAATAAAAAAGGTATAAGTTCACTAGGGGAAATATACATTAACCTTTATTGATTAAAGCTTTTGATAGATATGGATGAATAGGTCTTTTGTGGCAGATAGGACTCTCAATCCTCTTTGTTAACAATCTTTGCTTTTTATTCAGTATAAGGGTCAAGCTGAAGTCTTTCACTTTGGTCAGCTATGTTATTGATGGTTTAAGTCTGGAGTCTCAACCTCGTGGATTGGACTGGAAAAAGATCCCTTAGAATAATAAGGGACCTAATGCCCCTGTGGAGCCCTTGGCTAAACAGGGGGGACTTGGAATATGTGGTTGTGAACGTTTGGTAACAACATTGGATCCAAAGGATCCCTCCTCAGTATCCCCCTTGGCTGTTTTTTCCCTTGTTGAAAGGATTAAGGAGGTTTTCAGGGAGGTAATACAGGCCAGAGGCCACCAACAACACCCCCACCCTCCCCTGGCTTCCATCCCGCCATCCCTCAATTTTTTGGAAAGAAAGAAAATTGATCTCAAAATTCAGGAATTGGTTTCTGAGTCAAGAAAACTGGTCCAAAAACGTTGAACCCAAAATTCTGGGTCTGTGCCAATATGTTTTGATTATCAAATCTCAACATTTTTTAAAAGACTTTTATAAAGTTATTGAAATAGAACCTGCCAGAATCTTATACTGCCACCCCTTTGATCTGAGCAAATCTGCTCAAGTTTGGATCAGAGAGGGTCCCTCCCTAGCGGATTAGGGAATTACGTTGCCAGAGCTTTTATAACCTATGTATAATCTAGCTTATGATCCCCAAGCCCAGGCTGAGTACCTGTGAGTACGTCAGCTGCCCCTGTTTAGGAACACCCATGACCCCCCTTTTCCTTATTTTCGCATATAAGGCACCTGCTTCTGGAAGAGAAGGTTGTTGGTCCATTTTCCCCCTTAAGTTTTAAAAAAAAGCTGATCTTTTACCCAAATATACTCCGCAGTTTCTGCCTCACTTCACTTTTTTCACTTGACCCAGTGAAGTACCAGCAATCTGCATTTTAGGGCTGATGTTCATCAAGTGGGCCCTCCAAGCCATTGATTCAGCAGCCCACCAATTTAGTGATTGTTATTATCAAACATTTCAGCACTGGTGCATGATGCCAATCCACCGCTTCCAAAGAGTTTTCAGATCCGCCAAACCCTTCACAACAATCTGCTTCTCTTTTGGCACCTGGTGGAGTAGCTATAAGTCCACCTCCCTCTTTGCAAAATAGTTAAAAAATTTGGACTAATTAACTTCATCAATTTGCTGGTGGTTTGGTACAATTTGGGTGGAATGAGGCCATCTCCGCTAATTGTGATTCTCGTTCAGGGGCGAGAAATGGCCATCCTTACAACCATGAGGCAGTAACCAGGCACTGGACTATCCGGGCCAGCTCACTGAGGGTCAATAGGCCCAGATCAGTCTGTAAAATTGATCCGCTACCCTGGAGACATCCCCAACCCCTCAACCCACTGCAAAACCCTAAACTGGCACAAGGAAAAGCCCAAGGCCTCCTTCCAGTCAAAGTGATTTGATTTGATTTGTGAACCCAATCAGCATTTCCAAATTTTAGAGGATTTTAATGATTTAGTGAAAACTTACTATTATGAAGTTGAATAAGAAAATATAGAAGAAGAGCTCAAGGGTCACTGACTACAAACCCAGGAGGATTGGTCGTCCTCCTTGCCTCTCCCGCCCTTGGGAGATGCCCCAACAAGACCCACAGTTGCCCCCATTGCAGCCACTTGGTTTTCTATAGGGCCTTTGGTATGTTCTTGAATTTTTATTTCCATCAAAAGAATAATAAATGATCCCTCCTACAAGTGATTAGAACTACTATGCCTTTGGCATTTTGGGTTTTCCACTGGGTTGTTACACACCAAAATTGGAAGCCCAGTCTTACTTTAATCATCAGGTTTCATAAAAGTTGGCCTTCCATTATGTGAGGGCATCCGGATTGAGGTTGCAAGCATCAAGACAGAGTCTCATCTTATGACAATTCTCAAATCTCTTTATTAATCACTCGGCCAGACAAGGGAAAGGGCTCATATGATGATAAGCATCTAATTTAATAAGGCTTGACCCCATCAGAGGATGATTGAATGTTTTATAAGTATGATCTGAAAACAATTTGGGTCCTTCTTTAGTATGAACACTGATATCGCCCACCCTCAAGATCCTGTCAGAGGGGGACATAAGGGTGCAGTAACCTATCATGGACGCAGTTAACCACTGCGCCTTGAACAACATTAGCAATGGAGTATTTATACCAGCCTATACAGTACATATTAGGGTCCCAACTAAGAAGCTTCTTAACTTATTTGGGCGCCCACCAGGGTGTCGATGGTAATTTGGCACAAGGTCTCCTACATTTATAAGGGGAGAGCAAAACTCTTGGCATTTGACCATGTAGTTTCTTTGTTGGTGGTAGATACAATCCCAAGGTGTGAGCTCTTGCAGCCTAATTATCTCATCAACTAGCGCCTTCAATTGTCATTTTAATAGTGTTGAAAGAGCTGAGTTCAATAAAGGCTGGACACTACTAGGTAGTTGAGGCTCTTTATCGTAGAAAACCTGACTTAGAAACATTTTTTATTACTCAGTGGTAGCTGATCTTATAGGCTAATGAGGCAAATGGCAGGTTGTGATTCCATTTCATGGGGTCCATAGCGTCCATCTTGCAGAGATTAGAAACGATGGTGCCATCTACCAGCTCTACTGCACCATTTGTTAAGGAGTTATATGGTGCAGTGAAATGCTAGTTAGTACTAAATATAATATCAATTCATGGACGACTTAAAAGGTGAAAATTAACCCCTTGTCCAAGAGCATAAGTCTGTGGCACCCATGTTGGGTGAAAATGGCCAAAACAAAAACAAGGTGATAGCCTTAGTGTTTAGACAGTTACTGAGATGACATCAACCCACTTTGTGATATTGTAATAGATAATATGTTGCAGCAGTGATCATGAAGACCCAAGGATAAGGGCTATACAACACCAAATTCTCAAACTTTTATATGGGGAAGTCCAACCATGAGATGAACACTTCCAAAATTAGCAACAATCAAACATCAAGGTAAACGAGAGGCTCACCAGAGGAGCCAAAGCTACCTTTTGTTGCCAGTGGGAATGCCAAAGCAAGGAAGAGGGTAACTTGAGAAGAGGCTTGCGCCACTACTGAGCATGTATGAAGGAAAGGGTCCGAGGTGAGAACCCTAGAGGGAACCAGGATGAAACCAACTGTTGGCGGGATAGCAAATGGCCAAACAACCAGGCTTGATAGTGTTCCATAATGTGCAAATGGAAGCAACACACAGCTTTCTGGAGGGTGGAAGTAGAGCAGAAATGGCGTTAAGGACAACCAGGTATATCACCCACATAGCGATCACCACAATTAAGGCGCGGAGGGAAGGGTGGATGGAGTAAGTCAAAGAAAAGGCGACGATGTCCTTAGACTGGCTGAAAGCCTGTGTTTGCTTCTGGAAAAAGAGACGCAAAATCTCATGCTGGATCGCTTGTGAGGGAGGGTAATCTTCCATGCGGTGCACCAAAGTCCCATGTTGGCCACACACAACATATGAAGAAAGAGAAGCGTTGAATATCTCTGCAGTGGGGTATACCTGCTTCATGCAGCGCCACACATGGTAAAGAACCTGTGGCTGTATAAAGAATTTGAAGGGTGTACCTGAAATATCCTTCTGGGTTTCCAAGGAGTATGGGATGTCCAACATGTCAAGATAGTCCACACGGGTAATGGTAAGGGGACAACGTTATACCAAATTGTTCAGAACGATTTTCCCATGGACTACATGTTTGAAATAAGAAGTAGGGCGACCCCTCTTAGAAGTGTGGCCAATGACGCTGATCCTCCATTATGAGCTCTGCATATTAAGGAGGATCCGTTTAAAGTTAACAGGGGTCTCATGAGGGCCTGCGGCAGAGGGGTGTGAGGCCAAATAGGTAAGAAGAGAGTTAGGGTGGATGGGGCTTTAGAGGCCAAGGGCTCGGGCAAAGTTGGAGCATGCTGCGCGCGACCAGTGCCAGGCCAGGAGTGTGGGGTTGGTCACTGAAGCAATCCATGTGCCAAGGATCCTGGAGGCATGGACCTTATAGTTGAGCAGGTCCATACCACCACTTTGGCGCAGGCCAAAGAAAACCTCCAGTCGCACAGGGGGAGGGCGACCTAGCCAAAGCCATTATTGTAGCAGGGCGTACAGAGAAGCAAAGAAGGAGGGGGAAAAGGAGATAGTATAGGCGTGAAACCATACTTTTGACAGGAGCATAGAGTTGGCAAGAAATACCCTGCCTGTTAGGCTGGTCTGGTTTCCCTTAGGGATGCAATGCGCTTTGTAACGTTGTTTAATATGTGTTGCTCCATTACCAAAGTAGAGTAACCACCAACTTCCAGCCATACTCCCAGATGCCGCACTAGACCAGCAGTGAGTCTGGACACAAAAGGGAGCATTAGAAGGTGAATTGGGGTGACCACCTGGGTAAGCTGATAAGAGACTGACCAACTGGATCACTCTGAGAGACGCTGGAGACCAGGGGGTTGGTATCTACCAAGGAGAATGATTCTTAATTGAATGCGTTTAGGGGAAGCGTTACTGACCCTGGAGTACCCCCATATAGTGGACTCCAATGCGTGTGCATCATAGTTGCTAGAAATCCCATTCACACAATTTTCAGCAAAAGCAAGCATCCTAACCGTTGCTTGGCCTTTCACATGAACACCAGAAAGGCTTGCATTAACACTTCTGAAAAGCATCAATGCTGAAGTTGTATAAAAAATGTCCTCAAAGAGACCCCTTGACAGAGACCCCTTTGAGGGAGAACCAAATCAGCGAGGAAACCTGAGCCCCACACTTTCATTGTGGCCAATTTAGTGAGTAACATTGCCCAACTGATGAACTGGGAGGAGGTGGAACCAGTGAAGGCAGGCCCTAAGGTAGTTACAGTTGAACCTATCATAAGCTTTTCGTTGGTTTAAGAACACAAGCGCCCAAGTAGCTGGAGATTGGCAGACATTGATCTCTTTAAGAATTATGTATTATATCGACTACTTGGGGACAAAGCCAAATTGCTCAGTGGAGATTAACTCTGAGGCAAATTCAACTAGGCGGTTAGCTATTATTTTAGTAAATGTTTTTAGTATCATTATTAGTGAGGGAAATAGGGCGCCATTTTGCCAATTGTAGCTTATCCCCCTTCTTAAACAACGTTGTCATGCAGGCATCTTGGCCCCCAGTAAGAAGGCGTGTCTCTAAGAGACATTTGTTCATTGAGGCTAGCATTATGGGGGATAAATAGTTGAAATATTTATTGTAGAACTCATAGGAAATCCCATATGGAACTGGTCTCTTGCTGTACAGTGCACTTCAAACAGCGTACTAGTGTTTGTCATGTGTTATTAAATTCATTAGCTCTGGTTAGTGTGAAATGGTGCAGATATGTGTGTCATAAGAAATTCATTGATTTTTGAAGGATCAACTGGGTCAGCCCTGTATAACTTGGAGTAATAGTTTTGAACTTCAGTAGATACTTTGGCTGGCGTTTCTGTGATGTATTTTTCTTAGCGAATCACCTGTGTACTGGCCAAGTTTTGTCACAGGGCAAAAAAACTGCATATAAAGTAAATGGAGCACAATTCTCCCACGGTGATATTCTTTGCACATACTGAACACAAACGCGATGTTTGTGTTGTCCTATCATCACGTTAAGACGTGCAGAGATTTTGGCCCATTTTACAATCCCAAGCAGGGCTGTACCCTTCTCTGGGGACATTATTTTCCCGATGGTCCACCTCCATAAGGGTGCATTTAATAATTGCTGAGGCAGCCCAATAGCGCCATGACAAGATGTGGCATTCTTTGGAGATTGTGGCTGCTTTGAAGGTTGACCAAGTTAACAAGGGATAAGCACAGAAAGGAGTTGTGAACACCTGTGTCAAATTGACAGCGTCCATCCAACTTGAAAATATGGGTGGCATGAGGTTAGCAGGGCAAAGTTTACTCCACTTAGGCGCCTGTGGCTCCAGGATTGACAGAGTAGATGACACCAAGACGATCCTGTGGTCAAAAAAATATTTTTGTAGTAGTGAAATGCAAGATCTGGGAGCAAAAAACCATAGGGGCAAATTTGAAATCTATGCGGGACATAGACATCAGTTGCCTGTTGTGACATGGAGACGTGACAAGTTGGGTAGTAATGGCGCTTGCTTTGGGAGGGTATCAAAAAGGCCTAAGGTGCTTTTATAATGCGAAGTTTTAGATGCCCCTGCGGGTGGGGTGGGCGCAAAAGGCCAGTGGTCGGTGGGTGGTTATCCCAGCAGTTCAGGTTGCCAACTACAAAGGAACTGGAGAAGAGGGTAAGAGAAGCCACATCTAAGAGAAATTCCGGGCAAACCTGCGCACAGGTTGGGGCATAATTTATATACTATTGTGGTCACTTCGGAGCCCCATGAAAAGGACTTGATCAGAACAAAAACCATCGAGAAAGGTTATTGCATCTATGTTGAGAAATTGGTATGACTGGTCAATAAGACATATATTAAGCAGATCATATCTTAAAAGTCAAGGCGAGCCTTAAAATTTGGGTGGTAGATTATTTTACTGGAAGTGAAAGAATCAAACTGATAATAGTTTGACAAATAGAGGGAATTCCGCCAAAGCCTTAATGATGGAATGAAACGCCTAAAATTGTTTTAATAGAGAGTTACTAAGCTAACAGTTCTAATTTGACCAAGATGAATGAGATTAAAAACTGAACGAGAGAATGAAAAGGGGACGGTTTTTGAGTAGGATGAAAGGAGAAAGTTAGTGAAAGTAGTCTGATGTTTCTATATATAATAAGGTAGTGTCCGTTGGAGTGATAGCTTCCTATTTTTATATATAGTTATTATTTACCAAGGATTGGTGATCTTTTTATTGTTCATTCGTTGCTCAGTGGCGTTAAAACTGTGCAACCAGCTTAGCAGATTAAATGAATACCGCCAAAAGTTAACAGTGGTGCTTACTACAGGGGGCCACTGGTCAGAAGTAGTACGTTAGCAACTAGGGCATCATGACGAGTCCCTCACTATATATATCAGAATATAATAGGGTTCCACGACCAATACTCTGGTAAGCTGATGGAGACATCTAACAAGGTACTGTACTATTTATGGTGACCAACCAGAAGATGAGGAAACCAGGATGGACTTGCAGTTAGAAGCTTGCAACGCGTTAGATTCAGACCAACATGGCAGATCTACAAATGTAATTCCTCTGCAACTGTGGGGTATCATGAAATGGCTCTTAAGGAGTTACCACTTCTACAAAGGTGATAATGGGTGAACATGCACTCTTCCTGTTTTTATAATCAACGAGACCAAGCACGTTATGAACTGCATATCTCTAACCTTGACGCTACCACAATGAGGTTGTCTCACCGGCTCAGCTCACAAGGAGTTGAGGAATACCTGGTTGCGTACATTTAGCCTTCAATCCGCTAACTAATACGTGTGTTGGCCCACCATAAAATTAATATCAGCAATATCATGCGTTTTGTTTAAGCACAAGAGAATGACACTCGCCTCTTGCTTTAACGCATTGACTATTCTTTATTGTAAATATAAGGGGCGCTAGTGCACGTAGACAGTCATGTTTTGGATGTCTGAAACTGATTAGACCATTTTCTTCCACGCTTGAATCATGAGTTGCCCAAGTAGTATGAGAAATTTTCACTGACATGGGCTTTTGGGTGAATGGGTACAGGATGTCATGACGCTTGGTAGTAACACCAAGCGCTTTATAGTGGAAATATCTGAATGGATTTAAGGAATCAACATGGCAGAGGCTCATATGAGGACTAGGTTACCCTGTCATAGTGGCAGGTGACTGATCAAGCCAATGCAGTGGCGATCAAATTTACTTAACTTTGAGCTGAGTTGATTAATCAGTGGGCTGCCGACCACTTTAACCAGCTTGTTCTTGGAGACCTCAGAGTATGGGAGTTGCTAGGTTGGTCAAATCAGCTGTAGAGTTCCAGCCAAGTGGCTCAAGGCTGAGCCTTTACTCTTCCATTTGTTGAGACGGTGGAGTATGCCAATATGTGAGTGCACATGAAAAACCTTTCAAGATCTAATGAGGAGTTGATACAGGAATGAGCCGCTTTAATCAATCAAGTATATAAAGCGAACCAACATGCTCATGACACTGGATGGCAGAACTTGAGATTGCAGGGCATGTTGGAGGATTTCCTCGTAAAGCTTTAAGAAATGGAGCATAAAATAAACACAGAGTGACAAATTCCACCCTAAATTACAGAAAAAGTCGAAGAGCTTAGGCATAGGGTGAGCGATGGGTGGTGCCAATTTTATTTGGTCAAAGTGGAGCAGATAATAGATGAACATTTCGCTGCACAGACTGTTGAAGGAAGTAAGAGAGCGTCCAGCGGCAATTCTAGCGAGAAATACTATGGCTTGGCCAGCAAGTACCCCGCCGGTTTGTAGTGGAAGACTCTCCCTATGATCCAACCTCTTCCCAAACAACTACAGCGGATTTTCATTCATCCTGCGACCCTATTCTTGCCCACAAGGGAATTTTACCCTTGGCTGATATGAGACTAACTTATATGTTCCCTGAGCTTGAAGCATGGAGCTGTGCGATTTTTTACAGATCAAGAAGTTGACACATTTCATTTGAGATGGGAACATGTACGGACATTTCAAACAGTTTGAGTTCATCATGGAAGGAGCATTGGACTGGCGTAAAGATAAACAGTTGTTATACACTCTGAATGTCAAGAGCGCCAACCAAGTCACGTGTTACCTCAAGAGTAGTACTGTAATGTATAAAGAGGTGAAGGAGACCGTGCCCCATCTCTTTGGGGGCGTGGTGAAGATGGCATAGCACAAGGACAAATTTTTGACAATTAAGTTTTAAAGGAACGAGTCCCTAGTGGAGTTTGCAGAGCGGTTCACAGCTGAGGTTCACGTGTTAGTGGGAGAAAATTTCTTAACCAATAGAGACGTGGCCATAGCGATGATGGCGGCTGTTAAGCTATATCTAGAGCTTCATCACACTATGTCTCACATTCTTCAAGAGGACGCGTAGCTTTTACAAATTGTTAGTTTTTACGCCGTCTCTATGTCACATTTAGTGCTCCCAATGTGGAACAGAAAGCCCCTGTGACCGCCACCACCTCCCCATCAGGAAATGGACCTCAACGCCCTGGTTATAATCAATTGGGTAATTCTTGACCACATATTATGCCAGAAGGTCCTTTCTGTCCTTCTTATGCACAGCCAGCTCACCCCCGCCAAATTACAATTTCTTGTTTACTTCTGACCCAGACCTTTAGGTGTGATACAGAAGAGCCATTCATGAATTCTTGTTTCTCATGTGGAAAAAGAGGTCACAATGAAGTTAAGTTCCCTGGCAACCTGCAAGCTCAACCAGTACTGCTCACCCTGATCAAACAGGGAAAAGTTCAAGTGGAGTAGAGACGGGACGCTCTACCTCCATTAATCCAAATTTTATTTGGTTCAAATGATTCCCACTAGTCACTTTGGATCAGTTCCAGTTCTCACCTGACAACTTATTATATCAACAAATTCCCCACGATATCTCAGCCTCAACCCCAGGAGAGCAACCATAGCCCTACAGAATTGGAGTTCTGCCAAGATGTTCAAAAGCCATATGCCTGGAAAATCCTTTAGCGAAATGCCAAAGGCAAAGTCAGACCCTCAACGGACGTCGCCACCCTAGTGGAAGTGAACGTTTTAATTCCAGTAGAAAAGAAAATCCAGGAGTATCCTCATGTTGGCGCCAGTTTTAACACTTTTCTAGTAACAAAAAGACCTTATATGTTCATGTACTAAACACAAATGTTTCTGCTTATTTGGAATGTAACTACTGTGATACATGTTCATAATACAAAAATCTGAGCTATTATATATACTGGTGCTCCAGTCAATATAATATTCACCAAGCTCGTAGCTAAGCTTCTTCTGAAGCTTGATGTGGAACATTGAGTAGGTATGGGACTGCGGGGCACAGATTAATGTGTTGGAGGGCGCTTGCAGCGCATTACCTCTGTTGTTCAGTTCAGTCAGGGCTTCCGTCCCAGAGGTGGTTCTGCCTATTAATAGTTATGGCATGTTGTTTGGTGCCGCATTCATGCGATGATTCAGGGCAGTGGTCAATATGGTGGAAGAAATAACCAATACCTTGGGACAACAGATCATTTTCTATTTTATGTCCGGTGGAGTCCCAAAGGACCCAATCCGCCCCTGTCAAGTTAATCTTGCATATAGTGACAGGTGATTTCTGTTTGATTTTAGGCAGATTAAGCAAAGGACCAGAGTTCTGCCTAACCAGATTTATGAATACACAGCATTCGCTATGAGGTGTAAACGCCATCAGTATAACTTTGAAGAATCAGGTCATCTTAGGGACAGAGCTCAAAATAGACATCCTGGACGTTCTATATTGAAGAATTATGGTGCCCTACTAGCAATCTTGGCTCAAAACTCATGTGGTTCCTGGATTACTGTTACCAGGGCATGGGGAAGTGAAAGCACTGATAGCGAACCTACAGAAGGAGTTTATGATGGTCCAAAGGCATCAAGTGGTGGCTTATTCACACTTGACTCCTATTGATGATGCTAATTGAATTACAATTTTGGGTCTTGGGAAAACCATGGCCTGCCTGTAAAAATCTCATTTGGCATAATGACAGTGGTTCCGTGGGAAGCTCTTATTGGGCTGTTGGAGGAACAGAAAAATAGGATTATGTCCCAGTTTGAGTAGTAGTGAGGAATTTTTGCATCCACTGACCACAAATTTGGGATGTGCGCGTGAAATTGTTCATTGGTTAGATAAAGTCAATCACCCCTTATTCAGTTGGGCCTATTCAGCGCTAAAAGGATGTGGAGGATGTTGTTTCTGATGAAGTAGACAAATTAATTGAGAAGAGGATGTTAGAGCCATCCAAGGGTCCATAAGCATTGCCAGTGCTAATTGTTAAGAAAGATGGCACAAAATTGGTGGTCATTGACTACTAAAAGCATAATAGCATCACAAAGAAGGATTCATATCCTCTCCCATGGATTGATGACGCTTTAGATCAGCAGGGAGGTGCTAATTATTTTTCTGCCATGAACTTGAGATTAGGTTACTGGAAGATCAAGTTGCAATCCGTGGAAATGGAAAAATGCGCCATGATCACTTCTAAAGGCTTATTTCAGCCTACACGTATGCCCCAAGGGTTATGTAACGCCCCAGCTACGTTTCAGCAGGCTATGCAAACAACCTTGGATGACTTGAAGCTGTCCTGCGTTCTAGTCTACCTTGACAATCTCAATGAACTTTGCAAACGTTTATGGATCATTCAACCACTTAGAAAAAAGTTCCGTCAACTTGCTGATGCTAAAATCAAAATAAAGACTCAAAAGTGCCAAATTTAAGGGACAATTAGAATACCTCAGGTTCATGATAGACGCAAAAAGAGCTTATACCTCAGCCGGTAAATGTGGAAGCTATATATAAGGTGACTCGCCAAGGTAATAAGAGGGATATCCAGGTGTTTTTTGGGGATGGTTAGTTAACACCGGTGGTTAATTCCTAACTTCAGCTGTATTGGGGCACCGCTCTTTGAGTTATTGTGAAAAACGTCACCTTTGACTGGACTGGATGATGTCAAAACGCTTTCAATGTCTTTTGGACTGCGTTGGCTAGCACGCCAGTTTTGCAATACCCTAATTTTTAAAAGTAAATTATTTTGACAATAATAGCTTAACTTTCCGCTGGTAGGGGCAGTAATATCCCAAAAGGATGATGACGTGTGGACACAATGTCACGTTTTGTAGACAAAGCTTAAATGGTCATGAATGTAATTAAACATGACCGAGTGGGAGTGATAAGATATAATATATCCATATAATCAGTTCAGGGTATACCTATATGAGGTGAATATAAACTGATAACGGATCATGCATCCTTTCGTTGGTTGCAGAACCTTTGGGAACCTGAAGGATGGCTTTCGCGATAGGCCTTGAAGTTCCATGCATATGACTTTGAGATAATACACTGGCCAGGGGCGAGAAATAAGAATTCTGACTATCTCAAGCATTTACCATCAGTTGCCATTACGGTGGATTTGGCTGACATCATATATGAGAAGATGATTGTAGGAAAATATCTCAATGAGAACCACATGTAATCAAGACTCTAGATGGGCTTAGATGGGATACCTTCTTGCTCAATGGAAACTATATATGAAAATTGGAGAAGTAATGCTGAGTTTTGAAACTTTCTGCTGGGCCACCAAGTATTGTGGAGCCCATAAGGCAGTCGGTTATGGAGGGTTTCTTTAAGCTTTTAGGTTTTTGTGACCCCGCTACTATTGAAAGAGCATGTATTACAACGTACTTGAGATTGTTGCTTATTGTCATCAGTGTCAAGTGTAGAAACCTTTCCACACAAAGACCACCTACCAGCTGGTTAAGCCTCATTTTGCATGGCATACTGTTTCCCTTGACATGGTGGGCCTCTGCCAACTGGTGTGAACTGCTCTAAGTATAGACTAGTAGTGATTGATCATTTGAAAAGATGGGTGGAATCAGGATGATCAACAATTTAGGGCCTGTCACCGCCACCAAGTTAACTATGGATTGTGTCATACAGCATATGACTGTCCACAATTTATTCTCATGGACAACATAACAATTCACGTCACATGTCCTGCAGATGTTGAACAAACTAATGGCAATCCGCGGGGTCTTAACTACACTATACCACCCTGAATTTTATTAGATGGTGGAACGGGTTAAAAGAACATTGGTGAAAATTTTCCGCAAGCTTGTAAAGGATTGACCCTCAGAGTGGAGGACTATCCTATCCACCGCGGTATTTGCCTATTTATCAGCTACCACATATCAACAGAGAAGAGTCCTTTCCAATTACTTTATGGTAAATATCCAAATTTGCCCGCATTAATTTATTCCTGTGTGGAGGACACTGGAGGATTAGATCCACATGCTTTCTGGCAAATTTGACTGACACGCTGATAAAACTTCAAACCGAAGCTTATTCTACCAGTATAGCTAAGAAGATTTGAGATTAGGAGGCTAACTAAAGTAGAAAAAGAGGACTACTACATTATGCTGTAGGAGATCATTTCTTGTTACATGACCAACATAGATTTGAAAGAAAGAACAAGCTTGCTAACATATGGACTGGACTGTTTGAGATAATCAAGATGAGTGGTATCAATGCCTACAGCATTAAGAACCCACAGGTGGTTGGATTATCATTGAGTACACGCAAAGTTTCTTCATGTGTATAACAAAATAAGAGCTTAATATCCAGTTAAAGGGGTGGTAAAGTCAAGGATTGGAATGACTGGATAATATGCAATATATTTGGTGGATCATATCTTATTAGTTACTGTGAGCTTTGAGATTTGGGTTGTAGATTATGTTATTTGGAAATGAAATGGTCAATGTGATAATAGTTTAGCAAGAGAGGGATTCCGCCAAAACCTCAATAATGGGAAAACCCCCTAAAATTGTAGTGAATAGAAATAGTTATTAAGATAAATGGTCGAAATTTAACTGAGAGGATTGAAGATTAAAAACTGAACGATAGAATGGAAAGGGGAGGTTTTTGATTAGAAAGAAAAGAAAAAGTTAGCTTAAGTAGTCTGTTGTTTTTATATATAATAAAGTAGAGTCTGTTAGAGCGATAGCTTCCTATTCTTATATATTGTTATTATTTACTAGGAAGGGTGGTTAGCCTAGCAGGGTAATTCCTGCTTTTATTCTAGTGCAAATTTTGTTCAACACATATTTAAAACCTGTACTGGCTACAAAAAATCTCAGAGTTGTATATTTGTCCCAAGGTTGACCTGCCTCAATTACTTTTTTTGTTATTATTTACTAACGATCAGTGTTTATATCATCCATCCGTTGCTCAGTGGTGTTAAACCTGTGCACCCAGATTAGTGGACAAAATCAATACCAATAGAAGTTAACAGTCTGAATATTTAAAATTACAGTTCACATGTATAAGCACCCTGAAGTGCAGAAACCAAAAAAGATTGGGAAGGGAGAGCATGGTTGGCCATGTGTACTCAGCACCTTATGGACAGAGAGTTTTCTGAATTGCCAGGATGTCCAAGGTAGATTGTTTGTAAGGAAACTCAGCTTTATAGACAAGGATGGAGAGGCCTTGAATCTGACAATGGTTAACCTCCCTATTTTGAAGAACCCCTTCACTCCTTAGGAGTGAGGGGAGGGCCCCTCATGACCCGCCACACTGTGTTGCAACGCAATCTCAGCCTTCCACATTTGATAGTAAGTTTTTGAAGTGAGAGTATCGCCAGGCGTATAGTTATCAGCTTTGATGGCAGATTTAGTTGAGGTTTTGTTTTTTTTGCTTGGATTTTTTATCTGTACAATTTTTCAAGTTACCAGGAAAATGCGGTGGACCATCAAGATTATCTAATGATTCTTCCTTAGTCTCGCCTAAATTTGGTTTGTAAAATCTGGTTGCATTTGGTGCACAGGAATTCTATGAGGGCGTACCAAGCGCAAAAAGTGGGTATGAGGGTAGAGCTATCCAATCTGATTGGGTGAGGACTTGGGTTTCCACTGAAGCGGAAAATGAAGCCTTGTCAGCCTGAGTCTGGGAAGGGGGAATGGCGGAAGCTGCCATTAGCCAATGCCTTGGCTTGTGCTTGGTGCTACTGTTTGGCTTTTTTGTGTTCTTTTGGGGGCACAAATTTTACCTGGATATAAGACCTTGTCACCCCATGAGAAAGCAACATTAGATTCATATGTAGGCTCATTGTGGCCGGCTCACATTGTTCTGAGTAAGCCTCAGTCAGAATAATGCCAGCTCTGGAGGGGAAAGTGTGTAACTTGTGGTCAAACGCATGACAATGAGTGCAGATGAGCGGTGCGCTGTCATTAGTAACATGGAACAGTCGAGTTCATTGCCAATTAATGGTGAGAATAGCAATGTGTGGAATATGAGTCAAAGTTTCTGCGACCCCTGAGAATGGGGGTGATCACCACGATACCCTTATCCATGCTAAGGTCAGAAATAAGCAATGATTTTTGCATTTCAAAGAAGCAAATTTCCCCATAGCTTTAAGTCCTGCTTGGAGATGGCTCTCAAGGACTACACGTTTAATGGTCATGGGGATAAATTAAAAGTGAAAAAGACTTGGTTTGATTTCGTCCAGTGCATGAACATAATTTTGACCACCCGTTAACCTTCTGGAAGATTGACCACAACGTGCACCTGTGCAGTGGCATCTGCTGCTTGCTCTGTATCAAACCCAAAGTTCAACCAACCATGAGTCATTGAGTGCGGTGCTACATACATAACTTCTGGGAAGTGAGTGCATAATCGTCACAGAACTTCTCCCAAAGAGCTGTTAAATTTATGGACAGGAAAACTTGTATCCCAAATTTCACTAACAATAGTAGCTGAGAATGCAGACTTTTGACGTACTGGTTGCACTATGCTTGCCATTCCATAATTCTGGCAAGATACTCAACGCAGCTTTTTTTAATTTTTGTCAAGGCCACCGGTGTCTCCAGGGCGTTTTCTAACTTTGGGCAGAGTGAAAACTGACCCTGTTCTTCTAGCCACGCTTGCCCAAACCTTATCTGGCATTGGACGCGTACCCATCTCCCTGTGTAGATTATTAAACTTTTAACTATTTTGAATTAAATTAGTTGCAATTAATGACTGCAATGTGAGAGAATAAGGCCCTACAACATCCACTCTATGATGTTAAATTGCGCAGATGAGGCAACAACTCCATGCCAGAAGTGTGGGTTAAGCCAATTTTGAGTTCTGCACATTAAGCAGGCATCTAAAACCTCCTCAATAGTTTGAAGCATCTTATCACAATAAAATGTTTCCTTAACCATAAACAGTTTTTCTTAACTTACCTGTGACCTACATGGGCGTGACTTTTGGAGATAAATTTGGTTACTAGGAGGGTCATAGGTACGGCAGCCATATTTCACCAACTTGCTTATATAACATGCCATCTTGTATTTGAGTGTTCTGGCCATGGAGTTTAATATCTTAATTGTTTCTGGGGATTCCAGTTCCCATATTTCCAAATGCCAATCAAGTCATATAAGAGGTCTTCCTTAGGCGATAATACTGCAAGGGTTAGCATCCTGGGTAGACATCCACGCTATGATAATTTGTGGCCATCCAGTGCACTATAAAAAATCTTAGCATTACAAGTGTATGGCACACCTGGCCAATTGGCTGTCAGAATCTTTAATCTGTTGGAGCTACTTTAAGGAAGCGTGATAAGTGATTATAGTGAAATGGTTCCCATATAGTATAGTCAGAAATTCTTGACTTCAAGCAGTACAGCTTCCCATTTACATTCAGTAATGCTGTAATTCTGTTTAGCTTTCGTTAGGTTTTGCTGAAATAGGCTACATGTCAGTCTACTTGTTGTCCATCCAGTTTGTTAAGGATTGCCCCACGTTAATTTCACTGGTGCTGGTAAAGAACACAAAGATTTGATCAAAGTTGGATGGAATAACACAATGTGAGAAATTTGTGTGGTCCCATGTAAATTGAAAGCATGTACTTTTTCCTGATTCCATTTAAAGGTATCATTATTGTGCAGCAAGTACATCAAAGGCTTAGACAGGTCAGCGAACCATGTAATAGATTACCTGTATTATCCTACCATGCCTAGAAACATTTGTAAGTTCTGAAAGCTGTATGTTGGCGTCATATTTTATATTTTTTTGACCTTTTCAGGCAAAAGCTGCATTCATAGTTTAGTGAACTTGTGCCCTAAAAACTCCATATCTGGTTGAAAGTTTGAACATTTGGTGCGTTTGATCTTAAAGGATGTTCCTAAGGGTGATTAAAAACTTGGCAGAGGTGATTAAGGTACCGCTGAAAGCCCTGGAGAAGTTGGTAATATTTTCGAGGTAAATTAGGGCACAAAGAATCTTAAATCACCTAGGAGCCCATCCATAGCACGCTGGAAGGTGGCGGGGGGCATCGAA
>JAKSZP010004338.1:0-86437 GCA_022478985.1 Massospora cicadina | reverse complement strand
AGGGTGTGGGCACCATATGGGTTTGTTTAAACGGGTTTTTATTTAGTTTTTTTTCTCGTGGAGAGTTAGAGACAATCTTTTCACATCCAAATTATAAAAAAGACTTATCTATGATAATTGCGTATCTAGGCTTACACATCCCAGTATTTAGATAAAGGTCGTTGTACTTTAGGCTATAATTTGTTGACCTGAAAGTTTTAATAATTGGCTACATGAACTTTAAAAGGAAGAGAAGCTCTATGTTTAGACTAAACATCATTTAGAAAATGTTAATTGGAAGCCGAATGATAAAGAGAACTATGGATCAACTTTTTATTTTTGATAGCGCATAGTTGATATTAGAAGCAAAGACAAATATGTAGGCCAGTTTAGTTCTTGTTAAAGAAAAACAGACTTATAATGCTGGCAGATATAAATTGCATTAAGTTTATAAGGCTAGATATATAACGTTAACACTGCTACCCCAACACTTCAGTTGTTCTTTCTTTATATTAATTCACAAAAACTGACTCATATTACTTTGGTCTATCCTCTAAACAGGCGTACTGGCCAAGCATTCTAATATTTTATGAAAAGTAAAAACAGCCAAATCAGCAGATTGAACCTTTCTAATAATTGATGAAGGATTTGTGAAGAACTAACGTTGAATTTAAAAAATGACCACATTAAGTACTTGCCTTTATTAATCTTTGATATTTAGAAAAATTTCTTGTTTCATTTATTTTAAGCTTATAAGTAAGCTTTGTGAAGATTTATCTTTGTTAATTGTTGCTTAGCAATAGTTACCAATTAGACTACAAATTATAATCTACAAAGTATTTGATTCCAATGTCAAATATGCTAATGTTTAATTATAGATTTTTGTTGACAACATTTATTTCGTAAGTTGGCTTGTAGAATGAGTACTTCATTAGTTTAAAAATGATTAGTAGTGATTTCCACCTTTGATTGCTGTAATCATATATTTTTATGCCATTTTTCTTAATAAAAACTGTGTCTAAATAAGTGTGAAAATATTATTCCTAGTATGTTAGTCCAATTTATGAACCAATAATATCTATTATAGGCATTGTGTTCCAAAATGAACGTGATAGCAACAACTATACAAAAGCTTTTTATACTCTCATCAATATTATACTAAATTTTTATATAAAATATAAAAATTCTGCTATGCCTATTGATTTTTATCCAGCTAAAGTGTTTAGGCCTAGTTCACCTTTTTATCTCTTAGTTACCATAAAAGTTAAAAACGCTTGTACTAGAAACTTATCTGGCTAGTTGTCTTCATACACAGGCATTATTAATATAATTCAATATATTTAATGAGCAGGGAAACTGTAAAATTGTAAAGCTTTTATATTGGTGCTCACTACAGAGGAAGTCAGGTTTTTATAAAGCAAGAATATCAAATTTGGAATATCATGATGAGCAGTAATGAAGAAACTTAGTTTATCCGTAGGAATGATTTGATTTTAAAGTTACTAAGGAAGAACGCTCACATGAAAGAGTCAAATAATGAAATAGCATATGAGTTAGAACAAAAAAGATTTATCTGTTTTTAAACTGAAAACCTAGAAGTAGAGTTACATACTACTAATGACTAAATGGATATTAAGAGCACCATAAATCAATTTTTGTATGATTAAGAGTCAGCTGTTATTGTAGCAAAAGTGTTACCAAAAGTACAATTCACCTAGAAAAGGAAGTGCTTACTAATCATGTTAAAAATCCTGAATTGACTCCAGTACGTACTACTTTGTCTGTTAGATTACCCTTCCATAATATTGCACCAATTTTTAATAATTAAAAATTATACAGAAATTGCCAGCTTTTATTAAGGTTGAATTACCTGCTTTATTTGTTTTCTTATTGGCAACATTTTATTATAGCGACCATTAGAAAGTTGTTATAATTATAACTTACTTACCATCAAATGTCAAAACTTGGAGCTGCCATATCTTAGAGTTAAAAAAGGACATATAAAGAGGCGAAGAAGACAATAATGAAAGAGTCTGGAAGCTTAAAACGCATGACTATCAGAAAAAGAAGTTTGTGAAAATCAGTTTTTGAAGGATTAAAAGGGAGAATTTACCAACTGTTTTTATCAGGAATCTTAAATTATTGTGGGTGAAGTTGCCATAGGAATTTTGATGCACAAATTGCAATGCATAATGCATTGCTTCTATAATAAGGAGTCCACCAAGCAATGGTTTTGCCGCTGATTATTTATAGCTCCTTATTAACTGGTAGAATATTTTAAGATGTTGGGTTTAACTTTTAATACCAAGTCAAAATTTTAAATATATTTTCCTAAGCTCTTATCATCTCATTCTGGGGACCTCACTGAAGACCTTAAAGAATATCACGAATAGGGAAATGAAGAAAGAGCTCCTTACATAAGAAACTTTATAAAGAAAATATTAACTGTAACAAGTATGGTCAGACTAAACTTCTCTTTCCGCTCATCATAACTTTCCAACCCAAATTACACAAATTTATAACACAAATCAAATTCGCCCATAGTAGTTTCACTATAATGTCATCAGATTCTCCGCCAGCTGCTCCAGCCTGGGGCAGCTACAAAACTCCCTCGCCATTTTCTGTCCAGCAGGAAAAAGCGCTATGACTGGTTCACCCAGTCATTCCAAACCTATGGGCCGATTTGTTACACCCAAGGACCTAGACGCCCACCTTGCTCATACCCAAGTGGTACCACGCTGCCCCCTAGCGCTCCCCCAGAGCAACATGTGCTATGGCCTAAGGGTCAAATATGGGAAACTATTCCCATACCATGACCAAGCCATTATTGAAATGGCACAGGCGGTGATGACACCCACCAGATTTATCAATTTCTGCCCCTACAAGGGGTATTTTGACCTCGGCTTCACCTGCAAAGCTGATGCTGCCACTGCAGCAACTGTGCCCCTGATATTCCATGGCACCCCTCTCCCCACAACTTGAACTTGGCTCCCAGCAGACACCACATTGGTGGTCCAGTTTGCTGGCCTGCCCACCCACCTCCCCCCTGAAGTGCTCCACCAGGAGCTGATGGACGGTTTGGCAGCCTATGGCTCCAACCCCATCTTACAATTTGTGGTCCCAAATGGGGCCACATGACTTGCTGGGCCTCAGGCATATGCCCAATAAGCCCTGAAACTAATAAAATTGCTGTGGCAATTCTGTCACACACCATAAAACCCTAAGTGCCCCACCATCCATTTTGGGCCCACGTCAATGGTGGGCAGACAATCTGTCCATCATGTTTCGAGTTAGACCAATCAAAACGCAAGTGCCCCTTCTCAACCACTTCAGGTGGATCTTATGACTCATCCGCTGACCTCCAGTCTGCTGCCCACCCTGTACAATTTCAGGCATGGGGCACAATAATACCTCCTCCACACTCCAAAGCATGTTGCTGCAGCTGCACCTGCAGCCACCAGTTATCCTCCTCCTCACCCCAATGCCAAAAATAATTCCTCCAATCAAGCATTGGATTTAATCCCAGTTTGATCCCATGCTTCTGCAAATAAATTAACACACATCAACCGTATGCTGATTCCTCAATCCAATTCAACCAAAACCCATGGGCATTATTGGCTGAAATTGACGAATCAGGTAAGTTCATTGAAGAGCCATCCCTGCAAATCAAGCGGTTCACTAGTGCAGAATGGGACGCCAAATACCCCATTGACTTTATACCCCAAAGCCAAATGCCGAATTGTTTTTCAGTGATCACCAGTTTGCAATTGAAGCAGCTGCAACACCAGATTGTCATCCCATGTGTAAAGCTGTCACTAGGTCAGTAGTAATACTCAAAGGAGGAATTTCACCTCCTGGTATCCTAAAACCTTAACTCCAAAAAGCAAAATATTGGTGAACAAGTACTACAAATATGCAAATGATGCTATCCAGAACGTGGCAACTATAGCACGGAATCCAAAAGCAAAAATAACCCAAACTAACATTGCCATGTTTGTTCAACTCTCAGACGCCCAAATTAAAGCTAAAAAAGCTTTACCCATATATCTCAGTGCCATTTACCTAGCTGGCAATTTCAAGAAATTCCAATCATTAGAGATATCAAACCACATACCGTTGATGCCCCAACGCCATTACTGATGGCCGTGACATGCACACTACTGTGGGAGGAAGAAGCTGCTTCCAAAGAGGCTGCTGAAGATGAGCCCCCCACCCCCCTCCCCTTCCTCCATGGAGGGATAAGCGGCTTCCGCTGCCCACCTGGTTGGTTGGTTTAGAAGCGTTTCACTCAATCCTCTCATCAGGGCGTTTTGTTTGAACCAAATAGTTACGTTTTTTAGTATATTTTTAGTTTTAGTAATGTCTGTCCCCTGGTCGGCTTGCCTCAAATAAATAACAAGTATGATCAGACTGACCTCAACGCATTGGTAAGACAACACAAGCATCAGGTTTGTGTTCAGTATAAAGCAAATTATATAACAGCGGGCAATACATGCTCTGCTTACTTTTTTCATAAATTCTTTGCACTGCATCAGAGCTTGGCCTGCACACAGGTGCGGAGGCCAGACCACTATGTCACAGATACTCCAGCTGAAGTGACAATTGAAGTACAAAATTATTACTCTAAATTGTACTGCTCTGATCCAGTTCAGCCTGCCAAAGTGGACAATTTTCTTGAAAGCGCACATATTTACACTGTTTCCCATTATCTGGAGTTGATGAATTTGATTTATCAGGATGATTTCTGGTCTGCTGTTTTTGGTGCACCATACAAAAAATGCCCAGGTCCATATGACATTCCTTATGAGTTCTATAAGAAATATTTTAAATATTATCTCTCCTTGCTGCTTGCCTCAATGAACCAATGCCTTATGGAAACGCGCCTCCTTCCTGGAGGACTAGAAACTTCACAATAACGTTGTACAAGAAAGGGTAAGCTGGACTTGGCCAACTGGCGCCCCATTTCACTTACTAATACAGACACTAAATTTTTTACTAAAATTATGGCAAACCGTCTAGGGGTAGTTGCCTCTGCTCTCATTTCCCCTGAACAATTTGGTTTCATTCCCAAAAGGTCTATTTGGTACTACATACACACCGTAGCCAATGTCTGCAAATTACGGCTTCTGGAGCACTTGTTTTTTTAGACCAGCAGAAGGCCTATGATAGAGTTAACTTTGAATCACTCAGAGCCTGCCTCCACAAGTATTACCTTTCCTATCGTTTTAATAATTAGGTGATGTTGCTCACGGAATCTGCCACAATGGCTGTGCATGGCTTTGGCTTCCTCACGGATGTAGTTCGCCCTTAAAGGGGCCTACGCCAAGGGGACCCTCTAAGCCCACTATTGTATAACTTCAGCCTTGACCCACTCTATAAAATGTAAATGCCAGCCTTACTGGTGTCGATGTGCAAGGCCAAGCACCAGTCAACATGTTGGCATTTGCTGATGATTGTGTGGTTGGGGTGTCTAACCATCATGATGCATGTGCGCTTGAAGCTTCTATCCAGGTTTACTCCAAGGTAAGTAATGCTGCACTTAACACATCCAAAACTAGAATTGTACTACTTGGTTGGTATCAAGCCTGTTGGTCCCCTCTCCCCGTTTTCTACCTCTTCAACAACTAGCTCATGGAATCATTTGCCCTGCACATCATACACCGCCCCGCTTGTGCTCCCCTTTGTGCCAAGCCCCACCGCTGGCCCAGTCCGCCATTTGGGGGTGTGGCTGGAGGCAGGAGGGTACGACTCAACAGTGATGGAGCACCATATCCTAGACAGCTTTATGAAACACATAACTTCCCTCAAAGCCCGCCAAACCTCCCTTACATGCAGGGTAGTACTAGCCAACTCTATGCTTCTCTCTAAAGTTTGTTTTGGGGACCACGCCATCACTTTTTCCCCTGGTTTCTTCAGGTAAATATACGCCAATCTGCAAGGGTGGCTTTGGTTTGGCTCCTACTGCCAGTGCGCCTGGATGTCATGTTTGGCCCTCGCCATAGTGGTGGCTTGGCCTGCTCAACTATGAGGTCCACGCCGCCAAAGTACTTGACACCTGGATCGCTGCAATCCCCAACCCAACAGTCTCAGCCCAGCATTGGTCCCGCATGGCCCACTCCAACTTCTCCCATACCTTGGGCCTCAGTAATCCTACCCCTCCCCACTCTCTGTTAAAGTACCTCACCTCACACCCTTCTGCTGCAGGCCCACATGGGACGTCGCCCCACTTCAAAAGAATTCTCATCTCTATATGGAGCGCTGAGTGGAGAATTTTCATCAGTGGGCACACCTCCCAGAGGGGGCGCCCTACTCCTTGGTTCACCCAGGAAGTACAAGAGCTACTCATTCTGAACGGAGTGATACCCATGAGGTCCCCTATCATAGCCAGAGTGGACTACCTGGACATGTTGGACCTCCCCTACTCCCTCGATACCCAGAAAGCCATTTGGAAGTATGCCCACCACCCTCTTCAGCAGCCACATATTCGTTCCCATGTGTGGTGCTGTTTTAAAATGGTATACCCTATTGCCAAGCTTCAATGCTTTGCACTCATCTTGTGTCGTGTGTGACCAATATGGAACTTTGTTTTACCGCCTGAAAGAGTGCTCTCCCTCAAAAGCGATCTGGCGTGAGGTTCAGCGTCTCTTTTTCCAGGATCAGGCACAGCCCTTCAGCCTGTCTAAGGACATCTTTTCCTTGTCCTTGGTTTCTCCTATACCACCTTCCCTCCATGCCTTAGGGGTTGCAATTGCTATGTGGAATATCCACACAGTTGCCTTGAATGCTATCTCAGGCTCTTCTCCCACCCTCCAGGAAGCTGTACGCCAGTTCCAGTTGCACCTTGTGGTCGACTTTCAAGCTTGGATGTTTGGGTACCTACCACCCCATCGCTGCCAGTTGGTCTCATCCTGGTTTCCAGTTTGGTTCATCACTTCAGACCCCTTCCTACATACCTGCTCAATAGTGGTGCATGCCCCTGAACACGTAACCCCCTTCCTTTTATTGGCGTTCCCACTGGCAACAGGAGATAGCGTTTGCTTCTCTGGGGTGCCCTCCTCTTTCTGATGTTTGTTTTGTTAGTTTATTTATTATAAGTGACATCCTCTGGTAGGCCTTACCCATAAAGTTTAAAATTTAAAATTTAAAGTATGGTCATACTGATCACTATGCAAGTTCCCGCTGGTCAAAGAAAACTAAGGACCAAGTAATGTTTTGTACGACTTAAGGGGAAGGAGGATATTAATAATAATGAGGGAAAAGGCCATATAGTCTAAATAAGAAACATTATAGATCTTCATGTAGTCAGGTTACACCAGACAAACTTTAACATGAATTATATACCTCCAACTTATCTATAGAGGAGTCTAAATTGGACCCTTTGCATCATATGATATTAACTTGTAAATGCGCTTATATGGTCCAAGGTGAATAAATTGACCTCATAGTAGTTGAAGAAGTATCAAGCCCATACATCAACAGATATCTGACAATGTAAAGAATACAAAATTGATAAAAGATTACTCCAATGCAGATTGAATAACTTCACATGTCTCCTTTAATCACACTATTTAAGATTTCTTTACAATTAATCTGGACAGAGAATTATAATTTTAAAAAACAGCAAATTATGATGAGAAACATATAACCATAAAGAATTAACAACTGTTGATAAAGTCACCTTTAATGACACAATTAGGTTATAATCAACAAGACCAAATTGGATGAATTTATGGACAGTTTCATCTGTAGTAATTTCAACTTTCAATGGAGGCCTATATTATTAAAATTATTTTTTATGGTCATAAAGTGCATAAAATCCATAGAAAGTTTCTAAAATCATGGATCTAGAAAAAGCTTAAAGATATGAAATGGAAAAGAAAATAATAAAAAGAAATGAGAAATTTAGAATATATATATATCATATATATTTCAAAATCAAAGTTTTAATATAATGATAAAACAAACCATCTGTGACGCCTCTTAAGTAACGGATAATGATTTTAAAGTTGAACTCCAAAATCCTAAGATGATTACCCCCAATTCAGGTGAAACAAAAGCAATTGGAGAACAGAATATCAAATATGTTATTAGAATTTGGATGGTTTTAAAAGACTATTTAGAACTGTGTTTCTTAAGATCTAATGGACAAATAAAAGTTCAGGTTCAGCAAGTTAGTACATATCTATTTTACAAAAGGAAAATGATTTAGACACCAAGATTATTTTTATGCAATAACTCATTTTTTGAAATAATGGTGTCCATTTCATGCAGACTATTTCAACGTTGATATCAAAAATTATTAGAAAACTGTAACATGTTAGTGGTATAATCTAGGCAAGCCTAAGGATTATTTAAAATTAAATTCATGTCTACATATTCAAGTTTGGCCTAATTAAAGATTATTTAGTCGCCAATCAGCTGACTCATTTATTTTTAAACTTATAATTAAAGCTATGGGATGGTTATTAATGACAGTTTGTTGATTACAATCAATACCAATTTGATAATAAATTGTTTTGCACAAAGGATCAGATTTTAATGTAAGGCACATATTTTTAATTGAGATTGTTGCCAATAAAGTTTGTATTCTTATAAGCTTGTTTGCAAATTGAGACTTTCTTAATCTGAGGATAGTTATGCTAGTCAATCTAGCTGCTTTTTTATAGCGCTTTAGCATGGTAACATTATGGATAATCAGCTTAGGCTAGCTAAGTGTGTAAATATAATTTCATAGGTTAGCTATTATAAATATGAGCAAGATTATTCATTATAAACAATGCATTCCTAGATGAAATCAAATCAACAACTGATTTATAACCTTTCTTCCAATACTATCATCATTATATATTTTCCTAATCTTGATTCTTGATTTATTTGAGGTACGCTGACCAGGGGATGGACAGTACTGATCACAACACTCAAAACGGCAAAACAAACTACTAACCAGGTGGGAAGCAGAAACTGCTTAACCCACCATGGCAGAGGGTGAGGGGGGTTGGGGGGTTGGTTTTCAGAAAGACCCACCTCGATCAAGGGGTGTTGGTTACAGTACCAGATCAGAGCAGAGAGCCAGGGCGTTGGGGCATCTGCATAGTGGGGGCTGAGGTCAGCGTAGTAGGAGTTTTCCACTTCTGCATCAAGATAATGATGGGAAAGTGTTTCAACAAAAGCTGCGAGGAGAACTTCAGCTTAATTTTCCTAATCTTGATATTAGATGAAAGATTACGGTTTTTTAATTTATTTATAATTGCTTCAGTTAAAGTGTTTGTGCATGCTTCACCTTGAAAAAACTATTTACCCAAATGCGGCTAAATTTTTTGTATCAAAAACTTGACTGGGATTGTTGACTCCAACCTCCAGTATTTTTTAAGCTAATCTATTAAATATGTCCTTGTGCAACTTTAGAAATGTGAATTTTTTACAGCCAACCAAGTAACTATACACAGTAGAAATATCATTCCTTAATGTACTTGTTTGTCAACATTACACCATAACTTGGGGTGATTAAACTCTGCACTACCATTAAAACAATACAGACACTCATTAGTGCGCCTTTATTCCAAGAGATTGTGAACAATGATGCAAGTTGCAGGCTGAATGTAGTACTTTGTTCTTGGTAAAAGGAAACTAATGTATGGTACATATTATATATGATTTCAGTTAGTAAAATAAATATATTAATAGTATTTAAAACACTCAAGAAGCCAGAATTGAAGCCAGCAGCAAACTCTATTCCCTATTAGTTTTAAAAATAGAAACTCCTAGAATTTTTGTCTAATTGATTGGCGGTATGCAAATTTATGGTTTATATAACTTTAAAACTTTTTAGTTTTTGCTTTTTAAAGGTATATTATGTGAACGAGTTTCAAATGACTCTGCAACTAGAACTTTTGAGAAATCTTGAGCATTAGTTCTTTTTCATAATGCAGTATTTTATCATTTTGTTTCTGGTTTTGGTTGAATCTATAAATTTCATGGACATATAGGCCCTATTTATAATCCAGTTTTATACCCTTTAAACAAAGACTCTTAATTCAGTGAAAAATTCCTTGAGCATCTAATATTCTCATTTTTTCTAAATCCATTTTTTAAAGCTTTGTTTTTCATTCCTTTAATCAGGGCTTCTACCTGAAAGCTTCAGCTTTATCAGATCTCTTGCTATATATCATGTTGGATTAATTGTACTTCTTAGGATACAAAGATCAGCTGAGGATTTAAAGGGGCTAGCTTTTTATATATAAATTTCGCGCCAGTCTTAAGTGGCAGCTTAAATTAGCATTATATCTAATCAATCTATGTGATAATTTGATGTAGTCTAGATCATTACATCACACCCTTGAAATAAAAAACTTTTGGATTTTTTGGCAGAGTAATCAACCCTCTGCTTTTTTGCTAAGAAGATTCTACTATAGGATAGCCTTAGTATTTTATATGATACTTCCACTGAACACAAACTATTTTGGTAACCAAAAGACTTCAACCCCATTTTCAGGTATTTCAATGTGAATAGATTGTAAGGGGAAGGATCTCCTTATTACCATACCTTAAAAAAAACTGAGATTAAAGAGGATACACTTTTGAGTGTGTTTATGGCCCTTTAGGCAGGGACAGCTCAAAAGCTATAAAAATTTGAATAAAGCTTTACCATGCAGGGATTAAACAAGACAGGACCAGACTTGTGGTGAAGGATTTTGTATTAAACTTTTTATAGTGTACTTTCATAATTTCCTGCTTTAACATTCCCCTCAGTTCCTATCAGCCTCTTTCTTATGGCCCATAACTATGATTTCTAGTCATTTTTAAGATTTTAAAAATCTCTTGAATGTTCCAGGAGATTTTAACAGCTGAGGGGTTGTGACTACCTACTGTGGAATTACAAGAATCAAGTTGGTATCTGTCAGGCATTTGCCTCACAGGCCTCAGCAGAAAGGTGTTGTGGGTGAAAATCCGCCTAGATGGGGAAATGCTGGCCATTTACAAGTTGGCGATGAGCTGAAAAGCAATTTATTAAATTCTTTAATGATGATTTTGAGGAAAGCGGCCAAAAAGACCCTGGCCAATTCTTGGTGGAACCCTGTTAAATGAAGTTTTACCATTTTGACACCTGCACAGGCACTAAAAGTAAAAATAAACGGTTGGATTACTCCAACCACATGATGAACTATGGGGCAACCAGCGGAAGGTGCTCCCCCAACCATCACCAAGTCTCTCAAAGCAGCTATGCGGAGACCCCCCCTTTTTTATAGGGGTGACGGAGGTCCCCCAAGGTGAAAATACTTTTTTGAGCGGTGATTGGTTGAAGTACATCAAAACCTTACACATGGTACATTCCGCCCCAAAACCCCACTTACTGTTTTCCTAAAAAGTAACTCACATTTCCCTCGATCTGTTAGGAGAGTTTAGAATATCTCCTAATTTGGAAAGCGTCAAAGCTATTCCAAGACTATCCTCAAATTCCCCAACCCTAAAAATCAGTTTAAATACAGATTGGGCAGATATCAGGGGGATCACTTTTCATTCTACCCCAACCTATTAATTCAATTTATTAAAGGTACGCCAACCAGGGGATGGACAGTACCGATAACAACACTCAAAACAGCAAAACAAACTACTAACCAGGTGGGAAGCAGAAAATGCTTAACCCACCATGGCAGAGGGTGAGGAGGGGTCGGGGGGTTGGTTTTCAGAAAGACCCACCTCGATCAAGGGGTGTTGGTTACAGTACCAGATCAGAGCAGAGAGCCAGGGCGTTGGGGCATCTGCATAGTGGGGGCTGAGGTCAGCGTAGTAGGAGTTTTCCGCTTCTGCATCAAGATAATGATGGGAAAGTGTTTCAACAAAAGCTGCGAGGAGAACTTCAGCTTCTTTGCAGGCTTCAGGAAGTTGGGTGAAAAGGGAGATACTGTGGCGGGTGATTTTGGCTGAGGGGTTGAATGAAGCAAGCGTTGTGACATTCATAACAGCGATTTCAGCATCATCAAATAGTTTTGAGATGTCACTGCAGGGAGATTCAGGGAAGTTGGGGGGAAGAAGATGGTGGGCAGGCCATGCTGGAGCTGAGCCACTGACTGGGCCACCGCGGTGCGTAGTTTTGGGCAATGAGGAGAGGCCACCGCAGCTAAGGAGAGCTGGTGGTCACTTTGGAAGGGGGCTGTATTGGGTAGAGGAGCAAAATGGCGAGGGGTAGGGGTTTCATCAAAGTTGGGAAGGAAAAATTCTGCCCAACCATAATCGCCATGGCAGAGAGGTTGACCTGTATGCTTACTAATGAGGACATTACCTGATTCGTCAGTTTCAGCCAATAGATCCCATAGATTTTGGTTCACTGGAATAGTGGCGTTTAAATTTGATTGGGTAGGATTGGGCGAATGGGCAGCTGCTTGGGTGCGAATGTTGGTCCAAGCATTTCTCTGATTGGCTGGCATAGATTTAGGTGGGAGAGTGAGGATGGAGGTTTTGGGTGGGGCTGATTTTCCATGTGGGCCCACTGAACGAGATTGGAGGGTGGGAGGGGGCAGCAAAGCGCCCCATACTGAACCTCCAGAGGGGGGCTCAGAAGCTGCAGCAGCGGATTTGGCCTTAGGGCATGCTCTTTTTGCATGGTTGAGGCCAAAGCAGAGGGAACAAATATGCCTACCATTATTGACCTGAGCCCAAAAGAAATGATCAGGCGCTGCAGCCACACTAGCGCGGGGTGGGATTTGTTGGGCTATGGTAGGGTGGTGTGGTATAATGGTGGCTGTTGCACGAGGAGCAGCAAGGCGTTCTGCACCAGATGGAATAGCAAAGATGAGGTTGGCATGAGTGCCATAAGCCATGAGCCCCGCGACCAACTGGTCATACAAAACCTGGGGTGGAAGGTGGGATGGGAGATTTGCAAAGGATACCACTAGTGTGGTGTCTGAAGGGAGGCGAGTACGGGTTGTGGGAATGGGTTTTTTTATAAATTAGAGGAGTTTGTGCTGCCGCTTCAGCATCCTCCTCAGATTGGAACCCAACGTCAAAGTAGCCCTTAAAAAGGGCGGAAGTCTATAAAGCCAGCTGGCGCAAAGGCTGTAGTGGCTAGGTCAATAATTGCCTTATTGGCATATGGGAACAAACGCCCATAGTCCACTCTGAGGCAATAGCGAATAGAAGAGCGAGGGAGGGCGAGATGATGGGGGCGAGAAGGGTGGACGCGCCAGGTGGAGCGCTAAGTCCCGTGGGGGACAAAACGGTTGGAAGCAGTGGGCGGGCTGTTTGAGCCCATCCGAACGCGCTTGCCTGCAGGGCGGAAAACGCTAGGTGGGGGTGCACTGCTGCCCCACACTGGGGTGGCAGGCGGCAGAGCCAAGAACATCAAAAAATAGGTTTGGGCAGATGGCTGTGGATAAATAAACTTAAATTTAAAATCGCTCAAAAGTGACTTTGAGCGGTTAAAGAGAGTACCCCGACCTATTAATAAAAAACTTATAAAATTCAAGTTTTTTATTAGTAAATTTTTATTAAAGTTGTTAAGCCTTTTGTGGGATCCAGCGGCGTTAGCACCAGTGAGCACCTAAAAAGATGGATTCCTACATTATCCATGGCAGAGAAAAAAGATGAATTCTTTATGGACTTATAACTTGGTTATTGTAAATTTATTAGTTTAATCACAGTCAATTCCTCCAGTCTTTCTGGCGTCCAGACGCATAATAGTGAAGATATTGTTAAATTACTTATTTGACCATTTTCTGCACTCCATTCGATTCTACTGGTAAGCTTAGAATCTACAGGCCTTAATATGCGGATTTTATAGCATTTTTTCCTATAAATAAGAAATGAAGACTTGGACCATGATCTAAGATGATATCTTCTGGAACCCTATGATGAGGGAAGACCTCCCCTTGAGAAGAGTCACTGATCCCTTGACGGTAACCTGAGAGGTGCAGGGGATGAACTTGGTATATTTACTGATGCAGTCTAATACATCATAATGGCGACAGGCCCTCTGGATTTGGTAAGGAGGCACTAAAATCTAAAAAAAAATGGATGATCAGGGCTTATTTGGTTATCGATGAGGCATTGTTTCCAACTTGATTATGACATGGCTTTACTCAGGCACATATCAAGTATTGGGCAAAATATTTTTTTGTTTATCCAATCATACTATGCCACAAATAATGTCTGTTGATTTTGGTTCTTAGACTTGGTAAACCCAGGATGTCCAGCCATTGGATGGTCATACCAGGGCTCCAAATTTTTTATAAGCTCGCTGTGGGAACCCATAATTTCCCCCCAGTAATTTATTTCAAAATTAATCAAAACAGAGGTCTTAAGCTATTTGAAGTTCTAATGGCCATTTTCTTACAATACGTTCTGGAAAATCATAATCTTTATTTAAGCAGCTTTTATCTATCTAATTACTTCTAGAGCCCCTCCCTTAAAGAGCATGGACTCTTTGAGTGGCAGCATGGTGGCAGTGTTGTTATCAGGCTTTTTATTGGTAGAGAATAGCCTGGGTCTAAATTAAAAAAAATCTGAATATAAGTTCTCCCTGCCTGTCTGGTATCTGACCTAAAGTAAAAGTTGTCCTGTTCCAGATGCCATATTTCTGCCTATGGTTCAGATTTTGAAGATTTCAATGGTACTACAGCACCTTATGATCATTGTTAATGGTAATGAGCTACTTGGAATACATAAGGAGATGCTTCCACTCTTTCAGAGATGCCATGATGACAGAAAATTAATTTCATAGATTGGGTATTTGGTTTCTGCCATTAAAATGTTCCTACTAAAGTAAAAGTTGGGATACTCTAACCTATTATTGCCCTTCTGAAGATGAGATGTCACAATAGCACAGTTAGAAGCATTTGACTCAATGACGATGAAGATTTTTTATCCATGTGCTCCAGAACTGGAGAATTTAGGAAGTTCATTATATGTCATGAAAAGCTTCTATTCTGTAGAGCACCATGAAAATGGTGCTCGCATATGTAAAAAGGGTTAGGGGGTCATTAACTGACAAAAGATCTTTTGAGAAACGCTTATGAGTTAACTGTACCTAAAAAACTTTAAGCTCTAGTTTAATCATTAATAGCTTTCCAATCCTTAATAGCATAAAAATTGCTTTACATACTGCTAATACTACTTTGAATATCACCTATTTAGGAAGGTCACTGCAGAGTTGTAGAAGTTAAAATTTGAAGGTTCTAGCTTGAGAACCATCATATAGAGTCTTTGAATAATGAGTTGACATCTTGTAGATGATGCTTATGAGATTTTAAGAACGCTTGGACGTTTTCTATATATGCGACACATAAATGTACAAGCAGTCCTTCCAGAATGTGACAAAAAACAACGAAACACTTCTGGGGCTCACTTGAGTCCAGATGGCATTACCTAATATCTATTAAACTTCCAGATGGTAATTAGTGAGTTACTTTTGATGCTCAGAATGTACTGATACTTGATGGAAAGCCTACACTAGGTCCAACTTGGTTAACCAGGTTCTTTCTGAGATCAGTGGTCCATTATTTTTGAAAAGTGGCATGGAGTTAGGTCAGTTTCAGGTGTGGCGCTTTAATTATATAAAAAAAGGGCAGAGATTCCTATGGTTTTTTGGGACAAGAAAGACAGAAGACACTACTGAAGATTTTTACGTGGTTATTAATCCAGAAATAAACATAGTTTCTAATTACTTCTCTACAGTGTCTTGAGATCCTCAAAATTTAGGGTTTGTATCAGACAACCCATAGGTAAATCAATGAACATTTTTAAATGAAACCTTGATAAAAAAGTCCATTCATATCCAAAGTGGGAAACTCATGGGTACCAAATACTTCTTCTTATTCATTGTATCCTTGGGAAGTAATACCTTAAGTGTATCACCTGAAAAGATCCTCAGTGTATCTATTGTGGTCAATTCTGTCACAAAGTCTCAGTGCAGGGTCAAAGACTCTGGAGGAAAATTGGTACATTTAACTATTGCTAATAGATAATGGCGAAAAAATATGGCACTTTTAATTATATAATTAGTGTATAGGGCAGGTTTTATAAGGTACAGAAACCTTAGTGAACATTTGGTTATACTTTCCTATCATGAGATTGTCACATACTTGTCAAAAGTGGCAATTTTAGTGGTATTTTCCAAGGTTACTGCTCCAAATTTATTTAATAGTTGGCCTTAATTCCACGTCATTCCAATTTCAGGTAAATAATATGTGCTCCAGTGTCTATCAACACTAAGGCTTTTTCATCTTATATCTAAACATAAGTTACCTTAAAGGAAGAATATAATAAAAGTAATGAGAAAAGCTTCTTTTACCTGAAAATTGTGATTTAATGGGATTCTCTTTGGGCAACATCTTTGGCATGCTCTCCAAAGCGTGGCATAATTAAATCTTTGATGAGCTCTACACTTACCTAGAGTACTTCAAATATCTTGAAATTTAAACTTTTGGCAACACTAATTGGTTATAACTCTCCCTCCAAAGTCGTCCCCTTTGCTATTTCTATATCTGAGAAATAAAACAACTTTTGTTTGGTTTCTAAAGCTAATGTTGTTTCTAAAATCTCAAAGCAAATTTATTTTCAAACTCTAAAGACACAGCCAAATGAGTTTCTTCCAATGAAGAAAGTAATTTATGGTATAAGTTTTTGACAAAACATGTGACAACTTATTTGCATGGATTTTAGCAGCTTGGACAAGTATGAAAAACAATTGAGCATACAATTCCGCGTTTCCTCTTACCTTGGGATGCCATAAAAAGCTTGTTAAGCTGCGTTCATAGCCTAATCTGGACAATTTACACAATTTATTAAATGAAAGAAATCATCAAGGGATTCTGTAAAGTCTCTTGTTTGTCAAGTAATTCTCTTACTCATGATGATTTTTTGGGTAGGTCTTTTAAGTTTTTTTTTATTTGATCGCCAAAAGATGCAGATCTATAAGAAACTTTTGTTAATTTACATTAAAATGGACTTTATTAAATGCTTAATATATTTCTTCCAAAGCCTTTATTTTTAAAGGAGGTTGAAGGTTCTATAATTGGTTAAAGCTATCTCAGGGGGGTTTTGGACCTGGGCTAAAACCTTAACAACCACAAGCCTCTTGCAACAAGTGCGTCATAGAAAAGAGGATCATAAGAAGGGTTGTTGGATTAGTATCAAGTTGGTAAGATGGTCTTCATGGGAACCTCAATGGGCAAATTTATGGGCCTAAAGGTATAGGAATTCTGGCTATTGGAATGGATGGGACCTTTAAAATAAATGACAAGGAATTGAGTAAGTACTAACAAAGTAACTGTCTATAGTAGTGAGATACTTTTTGAAAGTAAATGATTGTTTACATACCACCATAACTTGGGATTGATTAGACCATGAACTATTGTTAAACATAATCAAAATCAATATTGCCCATTTATCATAAGAGAGTGTGAACAATGATGCAACATGGCGACTGAGTTTAGCATTAGGTTTTAGTGATAAAATTTTACTTTATGGTAATGTTATATATAGTTTTATTAGATAATAACAATTTTTTAATTATATTAAACTTCAAAAGAAACCAGAATTGACTACAACAACAACCTCTTTTCATTTATAAACTATAAAATAATAACCACATAAAACTGGTTAAGTTTAATTGATTAGTATTATGCAAGTTTATTATCTGTAAACTTTTGAGATATTCTTGATAATTTTAATATTAAGGCCTCCACCCTAAGTTCAGGTTTTAAGTTTGAAACCTGGACTGGCTAGAAAAATCTCGGTGTGGTATATTTGTACCAAGGTTGATCCACCTTGAATGATTTTGATATTAAGGCCTAATTTAGAGTGAACCAATTTTTGATTAATCTGCAATAATTTGATACAAATTAACTTTCACAATTTTTAATATCTTTTTGTACTCTAATACTTTCATGATGCATGGCGTATCTTTCTGAGAGAATTTTTGTATATAGTTAATCTAAGCTAAAATAAAAACCTTTTACCTCTGCCACTGATTGCACCCTGATGTCCTCAAATTCTTCACTAGTTGCTCCAGTGTATTAAGTGCTAAAATCCCCAAGTTTATTTGTCCAGTGGGAAAATGAACTCAGACTGGCCCATCCTGTCCTTACAAATTCTTGATCTATTTTGTTTCACCCATGAATCTCAACATCCACCTTGCATAAACCAAAACAGTGCCTTGCAGCCCACTCGTGCTCCCCCCATCTCACATGCATTTAAGACTTCATGTTTAGTATAAGAAAATTGTTCCATAAATGGATAAAGCCATTATAAAATAGCACAGGCAGTGATGCAACCTGCCAGACATATCACTTTCTGCCCCTATAAAGGGTATTTAACCTTGGCTTCACATGCAAAGATGACGCTACCACTGCAGCAACTGTGCCCCTGGTCTTTGAGGTCACCCATATACTCACAACGCGCACCCTGCTCCCTGCAGATACCGTTATGGTGGTTCAGTTCGCTGGGTTGCCCACCCGTCTTACCCCCAAAATCTCTATCAAGAGCTTATGGGCAGTTTGGCAGCCTATGGATTCAACCCAACCCTACAATTTGCGGTCCTCAAAGGGTTACAAGCCTTGTTAGCCCTTGTACGTTCACTATGATCAAGCCCTAATTTTTTAGTATTATTTTGTCAACTCCTCCTCATGACATCATTCATTCTATCCCAGATCATCCATGCTGGGTTCATGTCAAGGGTGGGAGGATAGTCTGTCCATCCTATTTTGAGTTGAACCACTTGAAACGCAAATGCTCATCCTTGACATCTTCTGCCAGATCCATGCCCACCTCCACTGGCTTCTAATATGCTACCAACTCCAAGCTGTTCTTGCTATCGGATACTATCCTATTTTGCTCCCCTGAAGCCTGCTACTGAAGACAAACTTGCAGCAACCAACCAGGCCCATCCCATACCCAGTGCCACAGGTGCTCCAACCAACCAAGAACTGACTTGGACAGCGAGGCGTCCCCAAGCTGCCACCAAAATTACCAATTAACAATCATATGTCAATTATCCAAGTTTAAGTCAACATAAACCCATGATAATTATTGGCTAAAAATTGATGAATCATGTAATCTATATGCAAAACCACTCAAAAAGTTCGAGAGGTATGTCCATGCTCCATGGGATTCTAAGTTCGCCCATTGTTTATATGCCCTCAGCCAACTTTTAAACTGTTCCGCAGCAAACACCAACTTGCTGTTAAAGCAGCTGCTATGCCAGATTGTCATCCTTACACAAAGCTTTCCTCAATGTGGCGTTTCTTACAAGAGGAATCCCTCCTCCCATTATTCCTCCCACCCTAATTTGCAGCATAGATATATACTGACCCAATCTTCTTTTTTTTGCTAATGATGCTATTTAGAATGTGGCAGCGATAGCGCGAAATCTCAATCCCAAATTACCCACAAATCAATTTCACCACATTTAAGGCTTTCTTTCCGCTCAAAGTCACTTTCAAGCGATTTTATTAATTAAACAGAAAGAAAGTAAAACAATTAGTGATTGAACGCCAACTGTGGCTGTTCAACTCCCAATGACGTCAGATTCGCCACCAGCTGCTACAATGTGGGGCAGCAAAAACCCTGCCTAGCATTTTCTGTCCGGTGGGAAAATGTGCTCAATCTGAACCATACAATCCAAAGAAGTCCTTGGATCGTTTTACTCCGCCCAAGGATCTCGCCATCCACCTGGCACAAACCTAGGTGGCGCCTTGCAGCCCACTTGTTCTCCCCCACTCCCAGCTCCATTTTGGCCTTTGGGTTGAGTATAAAAGATTGTTCCCATATGAGAAATCCGCAATTATTGACCTGGTCCAGGCGGTGATGCTGCCAGCTGGTTTTATTGACTTCCACCCCTTTAAGGGGTATTTCAACCTTGGCTTCACCTGCAAAGATGATGCCGCCACTGCGGCTACTGTGCCCTTAATTTTCAAGGGCACCCCTATCCCAAAAACATGCACCCAGCTCCTCACTGACGCCACTATGGTGGTTCAGTTTGCGGGGTTGCCCACTCACCTCCCCCCACAGTACTCCATCAGGACTTAATAAATGGTTTAGCCGCGTACAGCTCCAACCCCATCCTCCAGTTCGTGGTCCCCAATGGGGCCACCCACCTAGCTGGGACTCATGCATTTGCCAAAATCAGCCCCATAAATTTAAAATAGCTTTGTTGATTCCACCCTGCACCATCATACACTCAGCCCCCAACCACCCATTCTGGGCCCAGGTAGAGGGCAGAAGGACAATCTGTCCTTCCTGCTTTGAGTTAGACCACTCAAAGCGCAAATGCCCCTCCCTCGCAACTTCCTCAGACCCAGCACGCTCATCGCAAAGCCCCCAATTTTCCTCACACCCCACTACTTTTCTGACTTGGATTACAACCCTACCCCCCTCCCCCAAAGCTGGTAACTGCCTCAGTGCCTGCTGCAGCCAATCAGCCCCTCCCTCAGTCAAATGCCACATGCGCCTCACCCAGTGCCACCTGCGCCTCATCCAATCAGGGATTGGCTTGGTCCAATGTGGGTTAACACGTTATTCTGCAATCATTAGCCACACCACTTCAATTTGCAGACCCAAATTTTGAGTTTGATTTGAACCCATGGTCCTCATTGGCTGAAACTGATGAGATGGGTAATTTTATAGAGGCATCAAAACCCACATACAACGAATTTGTCCAGAGTCAAACTCTCATACAAGTCGCCCAATGATATTACGCTCCCCAACTGATGCTATGGAGTTCCGCTTGGACCACCATCTCAATGTCGCAGCAGCTACCCACCCTGAGGTATCCTCCATCCAGGAAATGGCAGTGTCATCAGTTGCAGCGCTAGCCACAGAAACCCGCCCCCATCCTCCAGCCATCCACACCTGTAAGCCACAAATTGAACATTGAAATTGCCCACAAGCGCGCCAAGGAGGCCATCCAGAGAGTGGTTTCCGCCTCACAAGCCAACTCTTGTGTTACCCGTGCCTCCATGGCTTCTCTGTCCCAGCTCCTCACCCTCCGCATTAAAGTGAAGGCCGCCCTTGCCAAGTACATTGGCAACTTGCTGATGTACAGCCAATTCCTCAAGCAGCCGCTTGTTACTGACCTCTCTCCCCATGTCGCTGATCACCCCACCCCTTTGCTATCCTCCTTGGCTCATACTCTCACCAAAGAGGCGAATGAGACTGAGAATGAGCCCCCCAATCCCCCTTCCCTTCCACCATGGTGGGATGGGCGCCTCGGCGCTGCCCCACCTGGTAGGTTGGTATCTCAATTGATATGTTCTTCCCATTCTTTGAACGGTCGTTTTCTTTTGATCTGAGTATTTAATTAGTTCAGTTTTGTTTTGTTGCTTTCTGCGCTTTGGTAATGTCCATCCCCTGGTCAGCGTGCCTCAAAATAAATTTAAAACTTAAAATTTAAATTCAATATCACCACATTTAAGAAGCTCTTTGACGCCCTCATTAAAGCTAAAAAAATCATTGGCTGATTATATCAATCTCTTTTTTATTTGCCCACTATTTTCCTGAACAGCTGAAACTCTATGAGGTTAGTCATACACATCTAACGACCCTAATCACTTACTCCTTTCTTAGAATGTGCCATTCTCTGGTGTGAAGATGCTGCCAAGAATGAGCCCCCGATTCCACTCCCCTTCCACCAAGATGGTATAAGCGGTTTGCCGCTGTCCCACCTGGGTGGTTGTGTACTTGTTTGGTGTGTTTCATCCAATAGTTTTGAGCAGATCAATTAATTTCACTGGTATGGTTTTTGCTTTCTCTTTTGAGTTTTGATAATGTTATCCCATGGTCAAATACCTCACTTAAAATATATATTAGACTAGATTAATGGTTTTGTTGCTGGTTCTTATTAAATACAAAGATTATATGAATTGGAGGCTTTATTCATAAGTATTCCTTCCATTCCTACTTATGATTTTTTTTAATTTGGTGAATAATAAAACATCTGGTAACATCATCAATTTTGAGGTCTTTTTTATAGAATAAGCTTTCTTTTCATTTATAGTTTATTCTGGAGGCTTTACCCTTATCATATAAATGGCTAATATATGAAAGTTGTCTTGGATTATTTTGCTCAAAAAAAAGGACTATAAAAGGGGTGTGGTTTTGATATAGATGGTGTCGCAAAATCGACCTTGGGCTCCTCTAGTGTGCCAGGCCAACCAGTATGAAGACTGGTGGCCCTTTGCTATTTTGCCTTCATTGGCATATCAATCCCTACAAGTCCTGCGTCCAACATACCAACTAACCACCAATGGCTTCGCCTTTAGCCCCAGGCGTCCTTGGCGTGTGCCCCGGCAAGTCCTGCCCCCTTCCTGGGCAGCTCAGGCACTTCCATGCTGCCCCACCCTTGTGACCCTTCACCAACCCATCTGGGCATGTCCCGGCGAGTCCATCTCCCTTCTTGGGCAGCTATGGCACCTCCTGCGCTGCACCCCACTAGGGTTGGTGGCTATGCATCTAACCACTGGTAGCCAGCTGGCCAGGCTCCCACTGGTTCCTCATAAGGAGGATGTATGGGAGCTGGCAGCGCCGGCCACTCCAGGCGTGATCACCCATGCCTATTGGGGATCTCCTATCCCATCTTCTCACTCTAGTTGCCCAAAGCTACTTCAAACAAACAGGAAAGATGGGCAAACGAGAGATGTTTATTTAGAGGGAATGAATGACTATTTATACTACTAACAGGGCTACTGCGCCCAAGTGCTCTTTGACCAATCATCTGCTAGAAAACCCATCGGCCTCTTGATTCCAAACCTCTATCAGATCATAAACTATTTATTCATACTTCATAGCGATTCCCTCTTAGATCCGCTCCTCTGATCACCGAATATTAAATTATGTCAATCCATTCTCAGCATAAGTCGCTGGTCAATTGTATATAAATTCATATATATAGATAAGACTTTGAGCATCCTTGGCATGAGTTGCCAGTGCTCCAAATTAGATGATGGAACCGTTTTGGACAATTTGTAACAGATTCATCAGCTTTCCACTGGAAACTCCCACAATGACCTTCAGATGGCATTTTGGCAGCAAATGCAGCTTCCATCAAGCCTAAACTCGATTAAATATATAACATTAAATAGTATCAAACTAGGCGATTAGCTGGCAATTACGCCCAACTAACTGAAACCCCTGATTTGGATACTATTGGAAGGATTCATCTGGTTAAAAGCCTGACAGATGGCATACTGATCTAAGGTGGCAGTGAGAAACAGCATAGCGCAAATTATGAAAATGTGATGATCCATTATATCTATATTGCTATAGCCAACATATAGTTGCTTTGCCTACTCTGGTATGCTTCTAGAAAACTGCTTATTTACCAAGAAGGAATAAAGTAAACAGTACTAATTTAATAAAGTTCAGTCTTAAGCTATTTAAAGTTTTTAGTGATTAAAAACCTATATAAATAGGGATGCAATGTGGTTGAGGCCATCACTAACTCAGTCACTATGTAGACTTTAGCTTCTTTCACTTTAAAATATATAAAAGATTAAGTATAGTTTTGATGGGATTAATTAAAATTTGAGACAGAAGTGGTAACTAACTTTAATCATACGCAGCTATGTAACAAACAGGACACTCAAGGCCATTCTTGCCACCTCAACATATACACACCTACATCAGAGGAGATTCTTCTCAATCCTCTAGCAGATTATGTTGTGTCATCATACAAAATCCCCATGGGAAAATGGTCTCAATAGTAAGTTCAAATTCTGCAGCATTTGAGTCCCCAGACATAGCTTGCAGGTGATTAGCTATGCACAAAATGTACCCTTATAGGAAGAGGTGCAGTGGACATTTCATACATTGCTGCCATCTGTCACCTAGCAGGCTTCACAGGGCTGCGCCATATTTGATAAAAATCTACCTGGTCATGACTTCAAGCGTATTGCACAACAAAATTTAATGCGTTCCAGGACTTTAAATTCCTCTCTATTATATTGGTTGATTGTAAACTCAAGTACCCATAAAATAAATTTAACCCTAGAAAGATATCCATTTGTAAATATTATGAATCACTGAGCAGATTGTTAGAACGTTTTTAGTGCACACGCATTAGAATGTCACACATGCAGTAGCTTCATCATGTGCTATGAGCAATTGGTTCATAGCGTTGTTACACTACTGTAATGTGTCAACCTTCTAGCGTGTATGCACTAAAAATGTGCTGATGATTTGTTCAGTGATTTTTATTAACAAATGGTTATTTTTTTAGAGTTAAAAAATCATAACGGCCTATTATAAGTGAATGGGCTTTATTTATGAAGAAGCAGGCCAAAATATGTAAATTTTCAAGTGAGGGAAGGGAAACACATCATCACTTGATAAGTAGCCCTGCAAGAGCTACGCAAATTAAAAAAGTTAGACGTGGACAAGGCTCAACAATTGCAGGCATTGTATTATTCGTCTACTGTTGGATCAAGGGAACTTATCTTCATTAAAATACGCTGCAAAATATAAAATTATTAAAATTTATCTAAAATGCATCAACTCGCAGCTAAACCAGGTTGTAAACTGGGATTGCAATTGTCATTGTAGCGGAATTACTAAGTCCTAACCTTATGAAATCCAATTACAATCACCAATCGTTTAATTTTTCCCTCAAAGCTGAGATTACAGTGCATGAAAACCAGAGCCATTGAGGAAGGTGTTGGAATTCTTTATAATTGACCACAATATCCATTGGTGTAGATTAGGCTCTTTTTCTAATTTTGATACAATTGATTTATGGCTTATAAATTAAGCTTTTTGGGGATTGTTAATTACAAGCCTGTTTTTTGGCGATGGTTGCTGACTAAAGGATTACTTATAATTAACCAAAAGATATAAATCAATGTTTCATTTTTAATTGAAATCTCATAAGGATTATTCCTGACAATGTTAACGAGTATTTTACAAGGGCTTAATAACTAATATCAAGATTACTATGATGAATAGTTTAGGAAGAGGCTCTGAACAATTAGGGTCATTTTTCTGAAGTTTACAAAGTGTCTTTATATTGTTCTGGTGGTAGATTATAGATGTAAACTGGTAACGCGGCTCATATAAAATTGATGTCTGGTCCCTAAACTAGTAGATAGCTTCTGAATTATAAAGGTTACTCTACAGGGAACAATGTAATTCAATTAAACCTGATAATTCTAAGGGTTTATCCTAAGGGATAAGGTTTGTGGAGGATAGTCGATTAATCCTCAGTGAGCCATATGAAAAGTTGTGAAACTTTTTATATTAACTGAGGCAAGCCAATCAGGGAATGGAATTACTGAGCTCCAAGGAGAAAAATACTATGCTGGAATTTAAACAAACAGAAAGAGACAAACGAATCACTCAAGCTAAAATAAAAATAAAATAAAACTAAAATTGACTAAACAGGTTGGATGCGGTAAACTGCTATGCGTCCATGGTGGGGGGTGAGTCAGGTTCAGGAGGCTCATCTTCCTCCTCTGTGTTGGATGGTGTACGGAAGAGCGCTGAGATTATGGGTGTGGGTGCATCCTTAAAATGGGGGTTGAGGTAGCAAAGTGGCTCAGAAAGTTCGAATTTAGCTAAGAGGAGGGTTGTGATATATTCAGAAATGGGGTTTTCAGCCTTGAGGCGAGCTTTGGGTAGTGTGGTAAAGTTGGCGATGTTGTTGCTGATAATGTGGGTCTTGGAGCCAAATTTTGCGACCATCACAACTCTTTGTATTGCCTTGTGGGAAAATCGTTGGAATTGGAGGAATTCTTTTTTATGAATTTGTTGCAATAGGAAGGATAGGTGTGGGTAACCCCTTGGCCAAGACTTCAACTGATTTTTCTATGGAATTTTGGAGGGGGTGACAATCAGGGGTGGCAACAGCCTCTTTGGTAAGTTGGTGGTCACTTTGAAATTCATCCACATCTGAGTGTAGAGCATAGTAGAAAGTTGGAAATTGAGCTGCATATACTGCGTTTAGGTATATTTTGAGGCTTGCGGACTCAAATGAGTTAGGGATGGGAGTTCCTGATTTATCAACTTCCTCCAAATAATCCCAGGGATTTCAGTTGAAGATGATAGGTTGATCAGTATATAGGCGGGCTGGATTGGTTGGCTAGATGGGTTTTTTTTTAATGGGATCCAAGCTGGCTCCTGAGTTAATTGGAGTAGGAGTGGTGGTTTGCCATGCCAGTTCCTTATTGGTTCAATCCGTGGCATTTGCATCTACCATTTTGGGTGGAGGGGGAGGATTGTGCCCCATTTGAAGTAGGTTTTGATGTCAGCTATGGGAGCATCATGGGGGAGTTGAGCATGTGGGCTCCATCTCGTGCTACAGTGGGGCAGTGCCACTTTGAGTGGTCCAGGTCAAAACAAATAGGGCAGATTGTGCGCCCCTTACTACTCTGGCCCAGAAAGGGTGGTCAGGGGTAGAGGGGATAACAGTTCAAGGGGGAATCAAAATGGCAAATTTATTTGATATTGGGTGTATAGTTACAAAGGTGCGAGGGCCCGCTAGTCATTTGCTCTATTGAGAACCACAAATTGTAAAACGGGGTCAGCGCCATATACAGAAAACCCAGCTATTAATTTGTTATATAAAGTTTCTGGTTGGAGGTAAGCCAGGAAACTGAAGATTGAACCACAAGAATGGTGTCATCAGGCAACTGGGTACAAGTAGCTGGGATAGGGGTTTCCTGGAAACCAGGTGAATGTTAGCTTCAATTTCAGCATCAGCTTCATAAGTGAAGCTGAGGTCAAAGTGCCCCTTGTAGGGGCAGAAGTCAATATATCCTGCAGGCTGCATAATTGCCTGGGCTGATTCAATTTTTTGTTTGTTATTGTAAGGGAAACAGTTGCCATATTTGATTTGGACGCTGAATTGCATCTTGCTTTGGAGGAGCACAATGGGGCTATGAGGCACCATTTGAGAATGTGCAAGGTGGAGGGCGAGATCCATAGGGGGAATGTATTGACCCAAGAAATTGGGGGGCTGGTCAATCTGGTTCAAAAGCGTTTCCCCGCTAAGAAGAAGATGCAAGGGGGTTTTGCCACTGCCCCATTTCAAAGCAGTGGTCAGTTAGGCAAAGTCATTGATGGATTGACGGTTGGTGGTTTTCCAGAGTTTTTATTTCTTCTTTAATTCTAGCTTCGCTTAAATGCGTTATTGAGCAGAAAGAAAGTCAGTAAATGTTGTGAAACTTTTTTCTATATAAACCATTAGTATTTTTAAAAGAACATTTAACAGTTTAATATCTAATATCTTATACTTATAAATTGAAGAATCTAAGGAAATAAAATCTCCTGAATGGTTTCAAGTTATAGTATACCAGAGTGTGGTTGAGGTCACTTGCAAAGAAGACATGACTTACTAATTGTCACCATATAACTAGTTTCTCATTTATTTTTAAACAATTCAACCTGTGATGAAAACTTACCCAAAAGTTTACACTTGCCCTTCACTATAGGGGGTAGTTATGTCTTGTTAAAGATGAGCACCATATCCTTCATTCAGGGTGAAATCCAGCGTTTATGGAAGAAGCTGGTGATTGTGAATCATATCACCCTAATGTCGGCAGCTCAGGCTGATTTAACTAAAGTGGAGGAAAGAAGTTCCAAGGTGGAATAAGAAACCAACCTTGTCGTAGAAGTCAATAACAATATTATTTGGTTAAATCTCTGATTTAGAACAAAGTTATACCAATGTTAAGGATTTATTCATATTCAAAGTTACATTTCGTGCAGAAGTTGGAAAAACTTGTATAATATGAGAAGCATGGCCAGCCTCTGAAATAAATACATGATATGGAATAACATTAATATACTTGTGTTCAGGAGAAAACTCTAATCAGGGACTATGACCTATGTATCAAGATGAAAGTAATGTGGAGAGCATTCAGCCCAGCCAAAATATACCAAGTGCTTTTGTCGTCATTTTAGCAATGACCCCAATAACACACCAACTGGAGCTATAATGGCTGGCCATACTGCTCGTCCTGCAAATGATCCTGTGGAAACTAAAGAATTTTGGGCCACCCCAAAAATTGCCAACATTCCATTGGGATAATGCCCCAACTTTCTTTTGACTCTTTGAAATAACCATGTTTGAATGCAGCAATTGTTAAAAAGCGGTTATTGTTATCAATTGCTTATATACCAATTGCAAGAATTTTATATTACATTATCTGAAGGGGGAGAATTGATCATATAGCGAGGAAAAAACATGGTTATAGAAGAATTTGGTAGGTTTGAACAAATGGCTAATGGTAAATAAGAGTTAATGGTAATATGATTCTAAAAAGATGAAACTTTGGGTAAATTCGCCGCTAATTTCTACCAAAAGGAGTAAATTTTGATGGGAACTAATAGCATGAGAGATTTAAATGCTCAAATTGCAACGAATAAAGTGCTCCAACCTTATTGGATATACACTAAACTATGATGTTAGAATTAGACATAAATTATATCACCTCACAATGGTAAAGCACCTGAAAACTTTTGGCCTCAACTTTTTATGCACCAATTTGAGTTTTAAACAACAACCTTTTAACACAAAAATTGAAAAACTTTGGACCAGAAAATAAACCTATGAGATGGGGAAAACCCCTGATGAACCATAATAGCCTAGCAATAAGCTGAGCATCACTTGTAACTAATGCAGAAAAATAGGATATTATGTTTGTAAGTGCTGGAGCAAGAAAACGAAAGACCAGTTGAACTTTTTCAGGTTACCAAAAAAGATGTCAATGAGGAGTCTATAAAAGCCTGTAGTCTAGATGAGGAACAATTTATATTTCCAGGTTTCCCAGCTATGTCAGATAAGCCCCAGGAAATTGACATCTCTGACTATTTGCCAATGAGCCTGCTTCCCATCAGGGCATGGATCCAAATGTCAATTAAATAACTCAGGTGAAAGCATAGGAATTCAATCCTAAATTTATATCAGAGATTGCTCAACCTTATGCTTGCCAAATATTGGAAAAGGCCTGAAACGTTGATTATGCAGATGATTTGCTAAAATTAAAATTAGAATATGTTAACATTTCAATTCCTATCACTTCTATCAAGGAATTATTTTCTGAGATATACCCAAATTATTCATAATTTTGGATTCAGCAACTAATGCCACTATAAATTATAAAATAATATTTTATAATACTTTGATTGTACTTATGCTGGCAATTTTGTTAACCAAGTAGAAGCAAGGGCCAGTATTGATAGTGGTGCTCCAATAAATATCATTCTTACTAAATTTGGTAAAACTTCAAATAGTTTTGTCAGATATAGCACATTAAAAGCAGTATGGGACAGCTGAACCTAACCCTACTAATTCTTGTGGGGTTTAAAGTGCTTTAATACTTTGTTTTAAAACTCTAGTTGTGTCCACGTTGATAATTGTCCTACCTAATAAGAATTGTGATATCTATTAGCACTAAATTTATGTAAAAGTACGGATAAAGTGAAAAAATGATGAGAATACTTTGACAATCTTGGGTCAGATTCTACCATTGATTACTATTAAAAAGAGGACTCTCACTTTAACAAGAAAAAATTTTTACAAACAAGGTTTATAATGATGTCATCCTTGCAGTTGGTTATAAACTACTTGAAAGAATATCCAACCACCACTGAAACATGTGATTGAATAGCAAGGGGTTCTGATCTGACTAAAAAAGCCATTGACTAATCCCCTAGGATTCAGAAAGTGGTCAATTTTGGACTGACGTTAGAAAGCCCTAAGAAACTCTATGTTGAGATTAAAACTCCTTGGTGATTATTAATTGAATATTGGGTAGCTTAGGGATTTTAATTCCTGGTCATGATGAATTTGTATCTTACTAGCAAATATAGAAAAATGTTGATTAAAATCAATTGAAATCAAATAGTTTCATTCACTCAGATGATTCCTATAATAGAGCTCCGTTCTTTCCATGGATTATGGGGCTTAACCTAAATAGGATTTCCAGAATCTTCTGAAAGGGTTCTTACATTATTCGCATGGGAACAATTGACTGACTTAACAGAAGATCAACAAAATGAAGTAGTAGCTTTGTTTAAATGATACTGAAATATTTTCATATGATATGGTCATAACTTAGTGTGCGTGGAAAATGTATCACATTAAATTGACATCAGAGAAGCTGCCCCAATCAGAATATGGCTAATTTGTAGATCCAGAGCAGCTGAGCAAGTAGTTGCTAAGGAAATAGTGAAGTTGTTTAAGCATGGATTGCTCATGCCTTCATCCAGTCTATGGATTAGCATGATTTTAATTATAAAAAATAAGGATGGGCCAAACAGATTTGTAATCAACTATTGCCATCTTAATAGAATCATGAAAAAGGATTCATGTCTTTTTCCAAGACTTAATGATTCGTTGGATTGGTTAGACAGGCAATGTTATTTTTAGTGATGAACTCATCTCAAGATATTAGCATATGATATCCCACCTAAGGACCAGGAATAGTGTGCCATAATAACGGCACTGGGGCTTTACAAACCTATGAGGATGCCCCAAGGCTTTTGTAACACCCCCGCGACTTTTCAATGGACTTTGGATACCTTACTGTCTGATTAAAGTTGATATTTATTTGAGGCACACCAACCAGGGGATGGACATTACCAAAATCACAAAATTAAAACCCAATCAAAATGAATGGAAAGATAAAATTAAACTGCAAACCAGGTGGGTAGTGGAAACTGCTAACTCACCATGGCTGAGGGTGAGGGGGGTCAGGCGGTTTGTCCTCAAACAAATCCGCTGTGGCCATGGCATTTTGGTTGAAAAAATGGACCCAAGCGGAGAGCCAGGGTGTTGGGGCATCCGCATAGTGGGGGTGAAGGACATTGTAGTACAAGTTCTCAACCTCTTCATCAAGCTGAGCGCGGTATATTGCTTCACAAATTCTGTGATATGAAATTCAGCTTGAATGCGGGCTCTAGGGAGTTTGGCAAAATTGGTTATACTCTTGTGGGCGAATTTAGCAGATGGGTTAAATTCTGCTAGTTTAGCAACATGCATGATAGCAGCTTCGGCATTGTCAAACAACTTTGAGATGTTGCTGCAGGGAGATTCGGGAAATCAGGGGGAAGTAGAGTGTGGGCAGCCCTTAATGGAGTTTAGTCACTGATTCAGCCACTGCTTTGCATAGGTTTGGGCAATGGGAGAGGCCACCGCAGCTAAGGCGAGCTGGTGGTCACTTTGGTAGAGGGCAGCATTGGGTAGCGTAGTAAAACGTTTGGGGAGTGGGTGATTGTCAAAATCAGGAGGAAAAATTTGGCCTGACCATAATTGAACTGGCCAAGAGGTTGACCAGTTTGTTCACACATGATAAGTTTACCTGATTCATCAATTTTGGCCAGTAGGTCCCATGGATTTTGGTTCACAAGAATAGCGGATGAAGAATTGGGGTGGGTAAGAGTCAACTGGGCAACTTGGGAGCAAATGGTGGTCCAAGCCTGACTCTTATTGGTGGGGGCAGATTTGGGTGGGTGAATGTGGGTAGTCGATTTGATGGGGGCTGATTTTTCACTCTGCCCATCAAATTAGAATGTTGGGTGGGAGGGGGCAGCAAAATGCTCCATTTGGGACCCACTGAATGTGGCTCCAGACCCACATCAGAGGAAGTGGATTGGGGGCAGGATTTTTGGAAATGGTTGAGTCCCAAACAGAGGGGACAAATTTTGCAACCATTATCCAGATGAGCCTAAAAAAAGTGCTCAGGCGCTGCTGCAATATGAGCATGGGGGAATTTGTTGGGTGATGGAAGGGTGGTGGGGGATTATGGCGGCAGTGGCGTGAGGTTCAGCAAGGCGCTCTGCACCAGAAGGAACAGCGAAGACAAGGTTGGGTTGTGTCTCATAAGCCATAAGCCCCGCCACCAAATGTTCATATATATTTGGGGTGGGAGGTGGGAGGGAAGATTTTCAAATGACACCACCATTGTGGTGTCTGTTGGAAGGCGAGTTTGGGTAATAGGAATGGAGGTCTTTTTGTATATTAGGGGGTAGAGGCTGCTGCTGCAGCATCCTCCTCCATTTGGAAGCCAATATCAAAATAGCCCTTAAAAGGGTGGAAATCGATAAAACTAGCTGGTGCAAACACAGCAGTGGCCACTATGATTATTGTCTTGTCAGCATACTGGAATAAATGCCCGTATTTGACATGGAGGCAAAATCAGATGTTGGATCTGGGTAGGGCGAGAGGATGGGGGCGAGAGGGGTGGATGCACGCCAGATGGATCTTTAAGTCCTGTGGGGTTGATAAAATGGCCAGTAGAGTTTGGTGGACTGTTTAAGATCATCCAAATTTGTTTTCCTGCAGGGCGTAAAACTCTGGGAGGTGGAGCACCGCTGCCCCACGCTGGAGCAGCAGGCGGTGGATCTGAGGACATTAATTGGAAAATGGACATGGGCAGACGGCGGTTGTAAATTAAACTCTTGTTTTTTATAAATTTGCTCAAAAGTGAGTTTGAGCGGAAAGAAAACTTTCTGATTTCAAGTTATCCTGTGTTTTTTTAAGTACTAGTGGTGCCCAACCCAAAAGGGGGAACCACCACGCATCTTTATTTGCAAATAAGCCAAACAAAAAGATTATCATCTATTAAAAATTTCTAATATAGCCCCTAGGTTATCAACCTAAGAAGCCATATCAGATGGCGAGGAGGCTTTGGGCAAGCGCTTGTATGGCGTCCGCTTTAGCTGGAGGACCATGGCAGACAGCATTGGGGTGGGAGCATCAGCAATATAAGCAAAGACTTATAACTGGGGGGTTTCTTTGTTAATGAGGCCGGTGGTGTCCATCGCCTCAACATCTTGAGCAAGTTGATGCTCAGCAAAATTGATGAGAGCCAGCACACAAATAAATGACTTGATGCGCCATTGGGTTTGGGGATAATTAGGGTCAAAGTTATCCTGTGTTTTAGTCTATTTAGATAACACCAATTTATTTAGTCAAGCTTTTACAGATCACTTGCAATACTTAGAGGCAGTGTTTAAGAAACCGGTCTTGCGCCAATCTTAAAAATAAAGTCTTGTAAATTTTACTTTCTTAAAGATGAGTTAGAATATTTGGGCTTTATTTTAAACGAAGATGGATTGAAACAAAAAATGGAAGATTGAAGCTATTGAGCTGATGTCATCAGTAAAGTGTGCTTTTTAATTTAATTTATTGCAGGGAAGGCCGACCATGGGACGGACACTTCCAAATATGACTCAGGAAAGACAAACTTAGTACCAGGGGGGCACCCCAGAGAAGCGATGCTATCTCTTGTTGCCAGCGGGAACGCCACTTATGGGGAGGGGGAGGGGACGTGTGAAGGGGCCGTAGCCACTATTGAGCACGTGTGAAGGAAGGGGTCTGATTTGATGAACCAGACTGGGAACCAGGAGGAGACCAGCTGTCAGCGACGCGGTGGGAGGTATCCAAACATCCACGCTTGAAAGTGGTCCACCAAATGAGACCGGAATCTGTGGACAGTTTCTGGGAGGGTGGGGTGAAGCCTGCGATGGCATCTAAGACAATCGTTTGGATGGTCCACATGGTGATTGCAACCACCAGAGCATGGAGGGAGGGTGGAAGGGAGGAGGCCATTGATAGAGCAAACATATCTCTTGACAGACTGAAGGGATGCGTTTGATTCTGGCCTAGCAGACGTTGGACTTCGCTCCATATCACTTTAGAGGCGGGGCACTTCTCCAGGCGGTGGAACAGCGTTCCATACTGGCCACACACGACACAGGATGAGTGTAAAGCGTTAGAGCGCTCAGCTGTATGATACACCCACCTCAGGCAGCGCCACACATGGGAGCAGACTTGAGGCTGCAACAGAGGATGGTGTGCATATTTACAGATAATCTTTTGGGTCTCAGTGGAATATGGGATGTCCATCATGTCTAGGTAGTCCACCCTGGGTAGAACTTGGGGTCGAATGGGGATCACGCCATCATGGATGGGTAGCCCCTGTACCTCTTGTGTGAACTGAGGAGAGGGGCGGCCTCTTTGTTGTATGTCCACTAATACGAATTCTCCATTCTGCGCTTTGCATGGAGAGTAGGATTCGTTTGTAGTGGGTTTTCGTCCCGTGAGGACCTGTGGCCGATGTGTGTGATGCGGAGTATTTCATCAGGGAGTGGGGGTTTGATGGATTGTTGAGGCCCAAGGCTCGGGAGAAGTTGGAGCGGGCTGCATGGGACCAGTGGTGGGATGGGAGTGTAGGGAGCGGTGACGGCCGCGATCCAGGTGCCCAGGATCTTGGCAGCATGGGCTTTGAAGTCAAGCAGGCCCATGCCACCTTGATGATGAGGGCCAAACATGACCTTTAGCCATACTGGTGGAGGGCGGCCTGACCAAAGCCATCCTTGCAGCAAAGCATACAGGGATTTGAAGAAGCTTGGGGAGAAGGGGGATGGCGTGGGCTCCGAACCAGACTTTGGATAGGAGCATAGAGTTGGCAAGAACAACTCTGCCAGTGAGGGTAGTAGGGTGGGCTCTGAGAGAGGTGATCCGCTTCGTCACGTTGTCCAGTATACGGCACTCCATTACTGCTGACGCATATCCGCCTGCCTCTATCCACACGCCCAGATGGCGCACCAGTCCTAGGGTAGGACGTGGCATGAAGGGGAGCACCAGTGGAGCGGTGTGTGTTGAGTTAGTAAGGCGTGGACGTGGGCGAGCAGATGGGCCAGGTTGGGAACTACTTGCTGGGGCCCAGCAGTTCTGAAACCGACCAAGGAGGATGATTTCGGTTTTGGAGTCATTCAGTGTCATGTTGCTTACCCGGGAATATTCCTGGATGAGGGCTTCAAGCGCGCGTGCATCTTTATTATTAGACACCCCCACCACGCAGTCATCTGCAAATGCCATCATCTTGACTGGGGTTTGGCCTGGCACATGGACTCCAGTGAGTTGGGCATTCACATTTCGCAGTAGTGGGTCTAGGCTGAAGTTGTATAAGAGTGGGATGAGGGGGTCCCCTTGTCGCAAGCCCCTTTGAGGGCGGACTACTTCCGTTAGGAAGCCTGGGCCACGCACTGCCATTGTTGCAGATTCCGTGAGCAGCATCACCCAGTTGATGAAGCGGGGGGGGGGGAATTGATGGAGGCAGGCCCTTAGGTATTCCCAGTTTACTCTATCATAATCCTTTTGTTGGTCCAAGAATACCAGTGCTCCTGAGGCTGTGGACTGACATGCATTAGTCATGGAGTGCACGTTATCCCAAATCGACCTTCTGGGGATGAAACTGAATTGTTCTGGGGAGATGGTGGCAGATGCTACAGTCCCTAAACGGTTAGCCATGATTTTTGTTAAAATTTTGGTGTCTGTGTTTGTTAGAGAAATGGGGTGCCAGTTGGCTAAGTTAAGCTTATCCCCTTTCTTGTAGAGTGTGACATTAAAGGCCTCATGTCCTCCTGGTAGGAGGCGCGTTTCCAACAGCTTTGGTTAAGTGAGGCGAGCAGCAATGGGGATATATATTTGAAATCTTTTTTGTAGAACTCATATGGAATGCCATCTGGGCCTGGGCATTTTTGGTTTGGCGCACCACAAAAGGCTGTCCTTAATTCATTCGGAGTAATTAAATTCATTATTTCTGGGTATCAGAAAATGGTGCGGATATGAGCTCAGTTGAGGAATTCTGCCACTTTGGCCGGCTGAATTGGTTCAGCTCAGTATAGCTCGGAGTAATAATTTTGCATTTTGATTGCCACTTCGGCCGGTGTGTCCACAATGGAATTATCTGAACTTTGCACCTGTGTGTAGGCCATGCTCTGGCGTGGTGCAAAAATTTTTAAAAGAAATATGTGGTGCACTTGTCGCCTTTAGTGATGCATGTGGCCCTGTATTGGACACAAACCCAATGTTTGTGTTGCCTTTTGAGTGCGTTGAGGTGGGCGGCTGCCTCCGCCCACTTCCAGCCCCATGCAGGGCTGTATCCTGTAGCTGGAATGTTGGACTCCAAGTGGGCCAATTCTGCCAGAGCGCGCGAGATAACCGCCAATGTGGCTCGTGAGTGTCTGGAGGAGAGATGGCAATAGTGGTGGATGGTGTCCTCTTTGAAAGTTGCCCATGTGGAAATGGGGTCCACACAAAACGGTGCAACAAACAATTTTGCCAAAGTTGCCTCTTCCACCCACATGGAAAATCCTGGCGACGTGAGCTCGGGGGGGCGGATTTTGCACCAATATGGGGCCTTAGCAACTGTGACCAGTAGGTGGTAGGTTATCGAGACCAGTCGGTGGTTGGAGAATTCCATTTTCGTTGTTTTGAAGTGGGAGATGTGGGGTTGGAATTTCGCCGGTGTTAGAATAAGGTCAATGCAGGTCATGGACCTTAATTGGCCATTGTGGACGTGGGGACGCATCATGTTTTCAAGCAGCGGGGCATGTCATGGCAGTGCATCCATTAACCCAAGGGTGGCCTTTAGAACGCGTAGTTCTACATGACCCTGTGGGGCGTCGGGTGAGGGAGGCCACTGGTCCGTTGGTGAGGTTAGCCAACAGTTCATGTCGCTGACTAGGAAAGAATCAGGGGGTAGCGGGAGGGATTTGACTGACAAGAAAAATTCTTGACGCTTGTGTGCACCATTTGGGGCATAGATGTTGACAATTGCGTGTGCTACATCAGCCCACAAGAAGGTGATGACAAGCACTCGGCCATTTAGGAATGTTACTGAGGATGTGAATTTGAAAAAATTATTTTCTGAATTATCACCCCACAGTGCTTTGACCAAAAGGATAGGGATGGGAGGAGCATTGTTTTCTAAGCTTCCTCGGAACCTCGTGGACAGTGGGACTCCTGGATGGCCAGGATATCCATGGGTAAATTGTGTTGTAAAAAACTCAGTTTCCTAGCCTGGGACAGGGAGGCCTTGAGTCCGGCGATATTCAACGTCCCTAGAGTGAAGGTTTCCCCCATCGCACCTTAGGTGCAAGGGGGTGGGCCCCTGGGCCCACCAACCTCTTCTAGGTCCCCACAGGCTTTAACAGCAGTGCAGGTGTTAGCAGCAATGCTATCAGAGTTTTTATTGATTTTTGCGGAAAGAGTTGCATTGGCTTTGGCCTTCGCTTTTTGTTTTCCCAATGCTGGACAAATTTTTTGCGGTGTGGATGAGTTTGGTGCACCATCAAGTGGGTCAAAAAAATTTTTCAGTTGGGATAGGTCCCAAGTCAGTTTTGACCGGAGCTTGGGTGCAACAATTGGGTGAGATTGAATCTCCCATCGGATCCTCAGGTTGAGTGGCCCACTCAGCATGGGCTTCACAATCTGATTGGATGATGAATTCCCGAGTTGCTTCTGCCATGAATGTCTCCATGTCCTCCTGGCATTGTGAGTGTGGGATAGCAGTGGTGGCCTTGGCCGCTTCCTTGGCCGCGGCCCTATGGGCCTGCTTGGCCTTCTTCCGCTCCTGCGGGGAGATAGGCTTTACCAATAGGTAGCAGCCTTGTGCTCCCCACGGGAAAGCCTCCTTGGTGCTTGCGGTTGGTTCATAGTGTGCCTCTCCGCTGGCCATGGCTGCCGAGGGGTGCTCTTGGAATGTGACGCCCTCCTTGATAGGGCATGCATGCACCTTATGGCCAAACGCGTCACAGTGGGTGCAAATGGGGGGCGCACTGTCCACGGTCACCCAGAATGGGTGGGTGGTATGCCCTGCGATATCAATAAAAGTGGAGTGTGGGATCTGGGTTAGGTCCTTCGCAATCTCCTCAGTTGGGGCCAGAACTGCAATGGCTTTGCCGGTGCACAGGTGTGGCATCAGCATGAAGCGTTGCATTTCAAAAGATTGTATTTCGCCATATATGGCGAGACCATCTTTCAGGTGTTGTTCCAAAATGTCACATTTTACCGTAGTAGGCAAAAGTCAAACGTGAGTAAAATTTGGTTTGATTTTTGTCCATCTGGTGCATTTGGTTTCAACGACCTGTTGCCCTTCAGGGAGGTTGACCACTATGCGCACCGCTGCAGCCTTGTCTGCTGCTTTTTTGCTTTTGAAACCCAGGTCCAGCCAACCATGCGACATGGAGTGAGGTGCAACGTACACCACGGTAGGGAAAACTTTGTGTACATCTTCACAAAATTTTTCCCCATAAGGCCGTTTTTTGGATGTCCAGATACACACGAACTCCAAATTTCACTGACAAAAGTGGCTGGGAGTGTGGCGTGTTGATGTACTGGTTGCATCGTGCTTGCCACATGAGTATCTCCAGGGAAATTGTGACCGCCAGTTTTTTTAAGATTTTTGTCTATTCTGCCAGATTCTCCAGGGCGTTTTTGAACGTTGAAGGCCGCGGGCCTTCCACCTGCTCCTCTTACCTTGCTTGCCCAACTGCTCCCTGACATGGGCGCAGACTAATCTCCTCTGTGAGATTATCAAACTAGATTCAGTCTTGAATTGAATAGGTTGCAAAAGTGATTGCAACGAGAAAAAAAAGTTCAGTAAAGTGTGCTTTTAATGTCCAAGTCTTTTCTGGGGAATGTCCAGTTATTTTTGCTAATTCATCTAGTACTTTGAAAAATAGTGGACCCATTATTTTATCTGCTCAGGGATTTAAAAAAATATTTTTTATGAAATGAGATGTTACAAGGTGCATTTAACGAATTATGGAAGTATTGGATGATGAGCCCTGTTGAGGAATTGACTGGACCTAATCATCAGATATTTGATATAAACAATTATGGTTCAGGTGTATCCTAAGTATCTGAACTTGGGACTTGCGGCCTAGCAATTTCACTTAATTATATTCAACTATGATGCCACAGGCTCAAGGGCTTTGTTAATTAGGTCGAACTTAAATTTAAGTTTTGATTAAATGACTCAGGCATTCGGGCTTTGTTGGTCTATGTCAAAATTAGTTTTTAATGTTGGTCAAGTTTTTGATCAAATTAATTACTAATTAGTGATTTGAATTGCCTTAGTTTGTGCTGCCAATTGCACCTAAAAGTAAATTGGTTCAGCCATTTTGAAGATGTGTATGAAACACCATCTCAAGAATGATGACAGTGTTTACTCTGACTCTGAGGCTGAGTATGATGCTCTGAGTCAAAGTATTTGTAGATGTCCTTACAAACTTATTTATGTGGCTGAGGGCCACTGAAAGTAAGGCGTCATGGGTAAGATGTGGTTAACATTGAACCCTATAAATAACTCTTGCATTTACACTAATAAAGCCATCCTTTAACTTCTGGATTAAGTTTCTAATTTATCTTATAAACTTTTTGCGTTTCACTTTATTTTATATTAAAGTCAATTTTCACTTGGGATCAGTAGGATCAGGGCAGCGTGCCATTGTCCAAGTGAAACAACTGGGTATACAATTGAAGTTTTAACAAAAAGCTATATCAAAAATTTAAAGCACCATCCTATCTATTGTCCTCACACAACAGACGCTTAAAGCTGCAGTTTCCACCAAACAATGAACCAGCCATCAGATGAATCCCAAATTCTCAACAGTGACGCTCATGGCTGAGACTGCAGATGGTGACCAGTATCAACGTTTGAGCGACCAAATTTCCTAGATGAAGGACGAATACACCAAAAAAACAATGATCTCAATGATGATCTTGACGCTATTAATGAGGCAAACAATAACCTCCATGGGGAATTAAACCGGTGCAAGAAGGTAATAAAGGAAAAAGACCAAGTGATTTCCACCTTGCAGCTACAAGCTACTATCCTGAATGAGGAAATTGCAAAATTAAAATTAGAAAACCAAGATTGTGCCCGTTGGGAAAATGAAATCATGAGCAGATTCGAACTCTGGATGGCGGGCGTTGTCAGTGTGCTACACCACATTTGACTGGAAATTCTTCTAAATATTATGAGTATGAAGCTTCAGAAATAACCACCAAAACAGATGTTGGGCCATGCTGACAACTGCCTAGCAAAATGGTTGCTCTGGCCAACCCTATCACCTCAAACTGGGATATGATGCCCCAACGCCCTAGCACGTCTGACTCTAGTCAACCTAGAAATAATTGCAATAACAAGGAATGGGGAAGCAATAATTATAAACCTGCAAACCTGCAAGCCTTTGATAAGAACAGAAGTATTACCACCTTCATTAAACGTTTTGAAATGGCTATGCATGGGGCCAGCAGCCACAACAAAGCAGCCATCATGATCAACTGCTTGAATGAGTGGAGCATAGAGTTTTACTATGCCTCACATCACCAAAAATCCAATATATGCTGAAGTCAAGGAGGCCGTGATTTATGAATTTGGAGGTCCAGAATGGATGTCGACCAAAAAGTCTAAGTTTATGAATATCAGCTTTAAGAAAGATGAAGCAAGTGATGAGTTTGCAGATCAGTTCTATCGCAAAGCTCAAGTTCTCTTAGGCGCGTGAGCCATGGTTGATTTTGATGCTATGATTGCACTAGAACATGAAGTAGAACCTTACCCAAATTTTATCAAACACTTTATTGCCTGCTTTTGTGCAAAACCTTGCAACGTCTTATTTGGTTGATTATTTGCGCAGATGGCTAAAAAATTATGGCCCTCCTAATAATGGGTACAGATCAGGACTCAATGTCTCCGCTGGAAAGCCCTTAAAATCCAATAAGAAGATTGACAGTAATCCGCTTTTTAAAAATGAGCAGAACTCAAATATGAGAGCCCCACAGTCACCGAGTGAGATTACTTGCTTTAATTGCAATCATAAAGGTCACTTTGCTTCCCAATGCTATCAGTGAAATATCAACGTAGTCCTTCCCAATACCATGCAGGAGGAGGGAAAAGAAAAAGCACAATAGATGCGGGATGCTCTATTGTGCCTAAGACACCAGTCCCACCTGATTGACAAGAAAACGCTGGCCACAGGGCCTCATTTAACAATGAAAACAATGCTATTTTAGTATTTAATGAAGATTCTTCAAACATACATGCGGTAACTCGCTCCCAGAGTAAGGTTGTCATACCTGAAGCCTCTGAAGTAGTCGCTAAGCCCTATGTGCAACAAATACTTGAGAATATTCCAGCCAAAGGGCTGAGCAATGCAGCAGATACCCAAAGCCTGAAAGGGGTAATATAGCAATGCCAATCAACAAATTTATCAAAGAATGTCCCAGTATTGGGAATACTCTGAAGCACACTCTTAAATCCCTGGATTCTTCCCATATTCACTTAATAAACTCTATTGATTCTTACTACTCTGAGTGCACTTATGTGGATATTCTGGTCAACGAGGTCAGAGTTGTAGCTATTGTTGATAGTGGAGCACCTGTAAACGTCTTTTTTATGAAGCTGGTTAAGAAATTGAAAATAGCACCGGACATTGACCATCACTAGAATATGGGACCGCAGGCCTTAACAGAACTAAGAGTGAAGGAGCTTACAGCGCTTTTCCACTGCGATTTAAAGATTTGGTAGTAGCCGCACCCACTATATTGCTTTTAAATGCCAATTATGACATATTAATTGGAATTAGTTTCTAAGGACCTATGGGATCTCATGCAATTTTAAAGAAAACGTCTTAACAATATTGGTTCAATCACTTCTAATTTATTACTCTTGCAATGATATGACGCCCACAAGCTGTCATAAAAATTTTATCAATATATCTTATGATGATGAGTTAATACCAGTAGGTTATATTCAGCAGGAAATAGAAGCCGCCCCATGCCAACCGCCATAAACAAAAATTGAGGAATACCTCTACGTGTAGAATAAGGATGCAACAATAGCTCCCTGCCATCAACTGGTTATGAGGACTGGGACCACACTGGATATTCCAGTAGGACTATGGGGAGGCTTTATCCCCGTGGCATCATTCTCAAATGGAACCTGTGTGGCTCTGGAATAATTATACCAGGGCACGGAGAGATTGATGTCTTACTAGAAAATTTGACCATCCAAAATATTAAGGTCAAGAAATTTCAAGTAGTCGCTTTTGTGCATCTGCTTCTGAGGGATGTGTTAAAATCAGCTGTCAAATTTGGTAATTTATCTGAGTTTGGCTTACCAACTGAAACCCTTGGGGCACATACTGTTTTTTCTTGAGAATTGTTTACCGGATTATCAGAACAACAGAATGATGAAGCACTAGAGTTGTTTGAATGATACTCCAAAATTTTCACCAAAGATGACCAAGATTTAGGTTGTGCAAAAGGAGTAGAGCATTTTGTTGATACTGGGGACCATATTCCTATTAGAATGAGGCCAATCTGGCACCCCAGGGCTAGTGACAAAATAGCTGGTGAAAAGCTAGACAAATTGTCAAAAAGTGGAATGATAGTGCCATCCAAAAGCCTGTGGGCCAGCTCCTCTTTAATCATAAAGAAAAAGATGGCAGCAATCAAGTTGTAATTGATAATTGATGCCTCAATGCCATTACAAAGAAAAATTCATATCCGTTGCCCAGAATTGATGATGCTCTGGACCATCTTGAGGGGCAAATTATTTTACCGCAATGGACCTTATCTCAGGATATTGGCAAATTGAGCTGCCACCAGAGGAGCAGGAAAAATGCGCGATGGTTGCTGCTCAAGGGCTTTTTCAGCTGACACGCATGCCACAGGGGCCGTGTAACGCGCCGGCAACCTTTCAGCGCACAATGGATATGATTTTGGGGGACCCTTTTTGTCATGCATTCTGGTGTACCTGGATGACATCAATGTCTTTATGCGAATGTTTTCCAAACATCTGGAGCACCTTGAGCAAGTGTTTGAACATCTGTTGAAGGCCAATCTAAAGATAAAACCTAGAAAATGCCAATTTTTTTAAAGAACAATTGTAATACCTCAGATTCATTATTGATTCCAAGGGCTTTCAGCCTCAGCCTCAAAAGGTGGAGGCGATTAAGAATATGCAACCTCTGAAAAGTATGAGAGATGTCCAAGTGTTCTTAGGCATGATAGGATACTATCAAAGATTTGTGGAAGGGTTCATGAAGATTGCCGAGCCTCTATTCTACTTGCTACAAGGAGGAGTTTGTTTTTTCTGGGCAGAGAAATGCCAACAAGCCTTCAAGGCTTTGAAAAACAGAATGAGCTCAGCGCCTATCCTCTGATATTCTGATTTCAGCAAGCCTTTTATGATAGAAACTGACGCCACATTGACTGCAATTGGTGGCGTGCTATTGCAGATTGGGGATGATGGCGAGGAGCATCCAGTTGCTTATTGCAGCAGGACGCTGAATAAGCATGAGCGTAGTTACACGGTGATTGGAAGAGAATGTCTGGCTGTCATCTATGCTTGTAAAAAATTTTGGGTTTACATTCATGGCACCTTGTTTCAAGTAGTGACAGATCACAGCTCATTATGATGGCTCCACAATCTCAAGGAACCTGAAGGATGGTTAGCCCACTGAGCTCTGAAATTAAATTCATACGATTATGAATTTATTCATAGAGCTGGAGCAGCCCATCAAAATGCAGATGGACTCTCGCAACTTCCTATTGTAGCTGTCCTGAGCAGTCTGGCTGATAAGCTTCATGAAAAAATGCTAAACTGAATGTATGGAGACAAACCACCTGAAGTTTAAAAGGCGATTGAGAAATTATTAATTGACACTGAATATCAAAATGGAATTTTATACAAACTTAAACCCAATGGACAACGTCAAATCTACCCAAAACCTTCTGACCAAATGGAGATTATTATACAAGCACACAAGGCCATCAGACATGGGGGAATGACTAAGACTCTAGAATTAATCTGAGCCAGTTACTATTGGGATTCCATGCGATTCAATATCCAAGACGTGCTCAAGAATTGTCATTCATGCCAAATCACAAAACCTATGAAGTTGGATGTGAAATAACGGTTGATCAAACCTGACTGGGCCTGGCATAACATATCAATTGATGTAATTGGCCCCTTGCCTGTGAGTAGCCTAGGCAACAATTACATAATTGTTGCTATCAACCATCTAATGAAATGGGTGTAAGAAAAAGCAATTTGAGACGTCGGGGCTCTAACTACTGCCAAGTTCATTATGGATAATATTATCTATAAGCACGGATGCCCCCAGAAGATCTTGATGGACAACAGCACAAATTTTACTGCCCAATTGGTGCAACGGCTAAATGAGTTGATGTCTATCAAAGGAGTGTTGTTAATTGGGTTGGAACCATATAATACTAAAAAAAGGAGTGTTGTTAACACCATACCATCCTGAGACTAATGGTATAGTAGAGCGAGTTAATGGCACTTTAGTTGGCATTTTATGCAAAAACGCAGCCTTGGCGCCTTTGCAATGGGCAACTTCAATTAGTGCGACAATGTTTGTGTACAATATCAGACACCTCAGCAGCACAGGCCACTCTCTGTTTCTACTTTTGTATGGTAGACAGCCCACTCTGCCTCCATTACTATATTCAGTACTCAGTTCAACTGATGCAATTAACCCAAATAACTATGTTGAGCAACTAGCGAAGACCCTAATCAAGTTGCAATCTGAAGCTTAAAAACGTGATTAGTCAAATAACTATTCAGAAGAGCTATGACAGTGATAAACGAGCTATGGTGACTAAGCTCAAGGAAGGAGATTTAGTAGTATTGTGACACTCATAGCGCAGACCGCATGCACAAGATAGCCTCACTTTGGAAGGGTATATTTATTATATTGGAGAGATTGTCTGAAGATGTATATACCATTAAGGATCAAGGCAGCTGGGTTGTGAATTAAGTACACATTAAGTTCCTTTGTCTGTATCATAAAGAATAATAATTTAAAAAAATAATAATAAAGAAAAAGAAAAAATAGTAATAATATTAAATAAAAAGTAAAAAATAAAAAAGAAAAAATAATAAATAATTGCAAATCATATAGTTTATTTCATAGATTGATGCCTCGCAGGCATTAGAAGTAGGTATCCCCTCATTGGTGGGGGGAGGAGAGCGCAATTGAACCAAAGAAGCCTGCAACAGAATCAGAGAGATGCGGACTTTATACAAGTTCCAACTGTCCAGACCATGACGGAGATGCGCCAAAACCCAAGAAAGCTCAGCATAAGGCATGCTGGCCTTGTTGGCTTAGGGAAGACTATTAAGATGACATTCAAACTTCAAGGAAGGCGAAAAGTTAGACAGTGCAACACAGGAAGAAGGGTATCCACCACTTATATCCAGTCAAGGCGGGGGAAGTTTTGAGGAATTGACTGGACCTAATTGTCAGATATTCAATATCAACAATTATGGTTCAGGTGTATCCTAAGTATCTAAACTTGGGACTTGCGGCCTACAATTTCACTTAATTATATTCAACTATGATGACTTGGGCTCCAGGGCTTTGTTAATTAGGTCAAACTTAAACTTAAGTTTTGATTAAATGATTTGGGCACGCGGGCTTTGTTGGTCTATGTTGAGATTTATTTTTAATGTCAGTCGAGTTTTCAATCAAATTAATTAATAATTAGTGATATGACTACATTGATATGTGCTGCCAATTGCATGGGAAAGTGAATTGGTTCAGCTATTTTGAAGACGTGTATGAAACACCATCTCAAGAATGATGACAGTGTTTACTCTGACTCTGAGGCTGAGTATGATGTCTTGAGTCAAAGTATTTGTAGATGTCCTTACAAACTTATTTATGTGGCCAAGGGCCACTGAAAGTAAGGCGTCATGGGTAAGATGTGGTTAACATTGAACCCTATAAATAACTCTTGCATATACACTAATAAAGCCATCCTTTAACTTCTGGATTAAGTTTCTAATTTATCTTATAAACTTTTTGCGTTTCACTTTATTTTATATTAAAGTCAATTTTCACTTGGGATCAGTAGGATCAGGGCAGCGTGCCATTGTCCAAGTGAAACAACTGGGTATACAATTGAAGTTTTACCAAAAAAGCTATATCAAAAATTTAAAGCACCATCCTATCTATTGTCCTTACACAATAGACGCTTGAAGCTGAAGTTTCCATAAAACAACAAACCAGCCATCAGGCGAAGCCCAAATCCTCAACAATCCTAATACTTAAATTTTTATTTCAATTGGCCATTCATTATACAATAGAATGAATTGCTAGTAGCAATAGGTGCCATACTTAGTCAAGTTAAAAAACACTATAAAGATCACCTAGTGGCATATGTCAGCTGTACCTTAACTAAGGCCAAAAGAACTATACAATAACTAAAAACAAATGTCATGCAGTTATCTACGCTTGCAATAAATTCCATGCTTATATAAATGGGATGCATTTCAAGGTTGCAAAGTTTACTTCCGTTGTTTTCATAATTTAAAGGAAACTGTGGGAGACTAGCCTAATGGTTTTAAAGTTGCAGGCCTATGACTATAAATTAGAACATTTTGCCTTGTGGTAAAACCAAACTGTTAATGAATTAGCTAGACTGCTTGCAAATCTTGATGTAAAAAATGTGGTGATAACCTATTTGAGCAAGTGTTGAGAGAAATATTAAAAGATGAGACATCAGAAGTTCAAACCGCGAAATGAAAATCCTTGGATGGAATGGACTAAAAGGATGAACAATTATTAAACTATTAAATAATAAGAGGCTTCTTTTCATAAAGTTTTCCCAAAGCTTCCTCACTATCTGATATGGCTTCATAGGCTAATAACTTAGGGGCTATATTAGGATCTCTTTAATTATGATAATCTTTTTGTTTGGCTCATTCACAAATAAAGATGCGTGGTAGCTTCCCCTTTTGGGTTGGACACCACTATAGCCAAAAAAGAGGCTTCTGTTCATGAAACCATCCAAAGGAATGAAACACTTAGGCCACTTACAAAGTCATTGGCCATGGTGGCCTGAAGAAAACTTAAAACACAATCACCAATATTATTGGTAATCATTAAACTATGATATGGCAGAATTCCTTTCCAGTTGTATGAAGTGTCAATTTCATAAGCCACACAAAAAGTGGCTGGATATTATTTAGTGCGACAAGGGTTCATCTGGTATCCTGTGTCCATTGATGTTACAGGACCTCAAAAGAAAAGCTCCAGATGAATGTGATAAATTATTACCACAATTGAGAACCTTACAAGATGGGTAAAAATTAAAGCTTTGGTTTCAGTCAATGCTATGAATACCGTGAGAAATTTTCTGAAAAAAGAGATCTATTATCATGGCTGCCCTCGGGTAATCCTTAGCAATAATCTAACAAACTTTACTTACTTTTGACATACCCAGAAGTTTGTTCTGATAGGTATCAAAGAAGTTATATCAGTACATTCTAGCTAGAAGTCTATGGACTGGTCAAAAGAGTAAAATCTACCTTAGCTGTTATACTATGAAAAATTAGTTTCAGGAATAACGTCTTCTTGGGCTTCACACATAAGTGCATTAATTTTAGCCTATAATATCAGCTATCATTCATCAACTGGAAAACACTATTTTAATTACTCTATATTAACGTTCAAGGCGTTGCCTGGCCGCCACATTGCTTTAATCTTCCTTAGTGTGATGATTGAGGCTTAGGGAGAGGGGCACAATTGTTACAATTTAAAGTAAATGGCAATCTGATGATTCAGATGCTTCAAAATCAAATTTAAATGAAAATCGCCAGGCTGATGAGGAAGAAAATCCTCATAAATGGCGCTCTGGCCAACCAGATACTGCCAAATACAATATTACCAAATATGGTGATGAGGGAGCAGACCCTTAGGCACAAATTTCTGGCCAACCAAGTGCAGCTGAGTCCAATGTCCCCAAATGTGTTGACAAGGATGAAAATCCTTGTAAATGGCGCTCTGGCCAACCAGATGACGCTAAACACAATATTACCAAAAAGGGCGACGAGGATGAAAACCCTCATAAATGGCGCTCTGGCCAACCAGATGCCGTCACTTCAGTTGAGGCTGGATAAGCCTCTCAGAAATGGCTATCAGATGAGTCAGAAGCCGCCAAACCCCTGCTAGCGAATATAAAATTATAGGAATATGGATGAAGAGAATGGCTTGGGCTTTGAGAACAATTTGAAGCTAAATAAATGTGGAAAAGTTTCCATAACTACGAGGGTACCTGGTCCTAGTTCTGTAATGGGTCTCAACAAGTAAATATAGGGTCTAGATCCTCAGGTTATGCCTGTCATTGAGAAGATACCCGCAGACTCCACGGAGAACAAGACCTTCTCTTTACCCTAAGCTCAGTATAAATCTGAGCTGATGAAGCTGTGTAAAGCAGTTTTGTCTTCTAGAATATAAAATAAAACATAAGAAAATCTCAAATTAATTTTTAAAGATCAGAATCATCTTTATTATTTCCATAAGGAAACTGCACATGGACCACAGCTCAGACTTTGACAGGGCTATAGAGTCTTTGTATGCACTCTCAGGAGGACAGACCCTCTTGCTTGGCGCCAGTATAGTACTGACTGTGGCACAAACTTCCATAGTAAATTTATTCCCACATTTTAAGAGTAGGTACATTTCCAAAGCAGGATTATCTTGCCTGTGGGCACTTACCTGGGCACTCTTGCCTAACTGCTTTGTGGCAGTGTTCAGAGACCCCATCCGTCAAACTCTATGGCAGGAAAGCAACTCTACCATATATTTTATACTAATCCTTGAAATTAACATTGGGGATGTGTATGACCAATGTTTAAATCAATTACCCAATATTATAATTGATTTACAGTCACAAGCGTTTGATAAATCCTTAAGAAAAGAATCCTGGCCAAGGAGTAGGATGATACAAAATGACACTTACAAAAAGGGTTCTAGATTGGAGATAGAGTATTTACTGCGATAAACATGGATTTGGCTGACAAAATAAGCTTGATGCCTTATAAATAGCCATTAAAAGTAATTTAAAAATCGGCAACAGATGCCAATATGATTAAAATTATCCTCAATGTTCATATAGTTAACCAATCTATATAAAATTGCTTTAGATTTTGTGCTGATAAATAAATATATATATCATAAAGTTACACAAATAAAGAATAATATATATAAAGATAAATAAGAATATCTTATAAATTTAAATAAAAAGATTTTAAATTTGTTACATGTACCTTTTACTCAGGAATTATCCTGCCTTTGACACTCCTTTGGGAGGGATTCTGAATGACATTACTAGTGAATAAGCTATTGAAATTGATTTAGGGGTGATCACTGGAGAAGGCTAACCCAACCCAAATCCAAGGTCTTTGGATGGGAGCTTAGCCTTGTGAGAAAGATAAAAGAAAAGAGAAATTGAAATGTCTGTACTGGCTAAGATCAATGCTCCAGCTCAGGGGAGCAAAACAGCATTTAAGGAAGAGTCAACTGGCAAATAACCCTAAATAATACCTATATGGCACCAGAACTGGAAAGTTGGTCTTAAGTAATTGCTGGCGGGCTTTATTGAGAACGTTGGACATATGGGATGACATGGTGTAAGGGATATTGGAGGGTGATTAATGAATCATGCCTCTGATAAGAGCCATTAGGGGGAGATACTTATGTGAAGCGCCAGAGATGAGGTAGTTGTGCAGCGAGCAAATGGCATCTTGAGGGTGACTGTAGAGAGCTTCCTGTAACATAAGTGAAAAGAATGATGGAAGTTGGGAGAGGCAGGTAGCTTTGTGGCCCAACTATGAAGGACTTGACTGTCAAAATGAAGGAATAGAATACAAAATCTCGCTCTCTTATATATCAAGATTGTTGGGGTTAAGGGCTGTGTCAAGGATGTCAAAAACTTTGCTTTTTAGTTTTTTATAAGGGAGCCTTAAGTGTTCACATTTTTCAAGAGATAATTCAGTTGAAAATACCACTGGCCTATAATATTGTTTTAAACAAAACAAAAACTCTGGAAGGAAATCTATGTTAGCACGAAATGATTGATTAATATTAGAAACATGTAAAAGTTAGGCTCAATGATTACTTTGGCATTAAAAAAGAATGGAGCCAAGTCCAGCAAGGCATCAAAGTCTAATTTGGCGATAGGTGAAAGAGGGAATTAGACGCTACTAGTTGAAAAAAGTATACTCCAGCTTTTTTGTAACAGGGGGTGAAGGCGAGTCGGTAAGGGCGTACGGCTACCAACCTGAAGGTTGCGGGTTCGATTCCCGCCCTTCGCACATCGATTGGGGTGCCAGCCAAAGGAAGCTATTGGCGGTTAGTAGGTCTAATAACACGAAAACCTTACCCATGACGTAACCAAAAAATTTGAGTCCCGATCCGGAGGTGGAAAAACTTTCTTCGAAGGAGTTGACCCTGTTCAGGTTTCATGTCGTTTCTTTCTTTTGGTAATGTCTGTCCCCTGGTCAGCTTGCCTCGGTTAAATAAGCTTTTTTGTAACAGATACTGTTTCTGTTATTTCAGCATAAGGATTACCCAAATCCGCAACTTGAAGCATGACCCTAATGGACCATAAACAATATTCCTTTGAGTGGCACAACTCATTGATTGGAAAAGTTGGGCATCTCATCAAAAATATTTCCAAGATAACGTTGGTACTTGGAGATAGATGAACTTGACATAAGAGCTTTATAATCTGGTCAAGCTGGGAGATGTGTTTGGACTTTTGTAATAGACCAAATTATCCTTCTCATTGAAGATTAAGCTCTAATTTATTCTAATATCAGTAAAAATAATTTCTAGAGTATAAATTAAGTTTTTCAAATATTGTAATTAACAGTATATTGTTTAGAGATGGTTGCCAACTAAAGAATTACTTGCAATTAACTAAAGGATGTAAATCCGATTGGTTTCAATTAATGTTTTGTGGGGTACCATCCCTAACAATGTTAACAAGTACTTTGATTAGGGTTTGATAGCTAATATTCGAATTACTATGGTGAATCACTCAAGCAGATGTGCTGAACAATTAGGGCAGTTTTTAAAAAACTACTGAAGCTTTTTTAAATCTTGTTTGGTGGTAGTTTGTAGGTGTAAACTGGTAATACGGCCACTATAAAAATAGGATCTGGTTCTTACCACCAATAGATGACTGACAAACCATGAAGGTTACTCTATAGGGGGTTGACTAAGGCGATTATATTTACTAGTTCAGAAGTTAAACCCAGGGGTAAAGTTTTTGGAGCTAATCATTAAATTCATCAGCGAGACATATGAAAAGCTGTAAATTTTTACCTTATAAAAACCCTAGCTCTTGAATAATGAGCAGATTTCAACTGTTAAATATCTTTTATAATTGTAAGGTTACAGGATGCAAATATTAAGCTGAATAAAATCCTGCATCCCTTTATAACTAAGAGGGTGCCAATCCTAAGTCACTCCCCCTTACCCATCTTTCTGACCTAGGTCATTCTCTGGATGAGTGATGTTTAACAGCTGTCCTATTTTGTTTGCCTCCTTTAACACCCAATGCAACTTTACTAGCCAGTACAATACCATTTTAGAATCATCAAAACACTATTTAAAGAAAGAAAATCAGTTTTGTACTTATTTCAGAACAATTTTAGATATACTGGTTGTAAAAATTTACTCTTTGGTTGTTTTTGGTAAGTAAACCAGTAACCTTTTTACTACACAGGTTCAGTTTTCTTTTGCACTTTGTCGCGTTGTATAGAATGTATTAATCAATAATAGTATGGATACTATTACCTGTAGCTGAGTGTGAATTATATTTTGGCCCAATGGTTGGCCAGTATTACTGATTAAATACTTGTGAAGTCATACTTGTAGGGATTTGTTCCCTCTATTACTGTCCACCTAATCTTTGTCAAGATCTCCTGATGACAGTCTCCTTTGGCCCAACACACAGTCAGCAGCTATCCCTGATTTGTGGTTACTTCTTCTCTAGATCCCCGCTCAGATATTTACTCTTCTTTCTGAGAGTCTTCCAATTTTTGCCCTCTGCAATAATATTCTTGAGATAGAACAACACAATATAAGCTTATAGTTTAACTATACACCAAATAGTTAATATAAATACTTATAAATACTGTTCTTGTAGATAATGTTTTAATGTTTTTATTATAGTAAATCCTAGGGAATTATATAGTGGGGAATTCAACTGTCTAACCTTGGTTGACACCTCTTTGATGAAATGGCAGCCTTTGCCATTGAATCACCCATCCTCATCTCAGCAGCGATGGTATTCCTCATTCTGGCTAGGATTCCATCATTGGACATCCTCAAGACCTCAAATGGAAAGAGTTGAAAAACATGTCCCTACGTTTTCCTCTCAATCCAAGTGAACCAACCATATTTGGTTAGCGACCTGCTTAGGTAATGGGACTTATTACTCATTATGCCAGGTCACTCACCAACCAATTGATTCACTAGTTGCAGGCAGCATCACTCGCCTCGCAACTTGCTATTCTTTCTCAATCAGTTGGTGATAAAACCTGACTGATCTCAATCGGTACACCTGATAGTTAATCACTATCAGATGCCCCTATTTTGTCAGCAACTCCACCTGATGAGAGCTTAAGTATTCATCTGGATTGATTCCCAATAGATATGACCAGGCGAATATCCCAAATTCCCCTAACATAGTTCCTCCAAAACTTGGGCCAACAGATTTCTGATTCACTTCGCCTTAGGGAATTTTCCCCTAGCAATACCAGGTAATCTAGCAGGCTGGTAATATGGGCAAAAATCCCAACACTGGTACAGGGGCTAAACCCCTTACAAAAAAGAGGGCTCTTACAGATGCTCCACTAATAGGAAAAGCTTTGATACCAAGGGTATTTTCTTGTGTGAAATTTTACTTAACAAATCTACAAATTTGGACCTTGGGTGCTAAATCCAAGCCACTGGATTCGATCCATGAGAGTTCAGGCAAAAGAAAGGCAAAATCCCAATGCTTAGAATATTAAACTTGCTAGCCATTCAAACAGCACTATTTCAAATTATCAAATGGTAAGATCAAACTACCAAGTGAACCCATTGAGAATAACAAAACCATTTTGGCTATCCTTGCTGACCCAAGCCTCCCTTCCCATCAATATACCCTTAAAAGACCAGCACCATTCCTTTGGCAGGGTGTTGGGGTATTATTTCAAATTTTCTTTTAGTAAATTATATCTACATATGTTTTGATTGCTATTTATTTGTCGAAATTTATATGGAAATCCGTGAGGTTGGTGTTGACATAATATATAACACTCAAGGGTTACTTAAGACCTCATTGAGATAGGAACCCTTAGGTGGCAGTACAAAACTAAATATTGACAGCCTCAACACCCCAATGATAAGAACTTATCCCCCAATTTCCCCCTCATAATTCTATTGGTGTGCAGCCGAGTAGTCTATGCCTACTGTTGTGGCTGCTAAAGCTGCAGCATTCAGAGGCTAGTTTTCTCTTGGCACTTTGCCATCCTAACAATATACTTCTAAATGAAAGAGTTGAAGGAAATAAAATTCCCTAGATGATTCTGCAAGCTATAGTATACCAGAGTGGGGTTAAAGCTACTTATAAAGAAGACTCACCTTACTAGTTGTCGCCATACAACTAGTGTCTTAAATTTTCTTAAAACGAGTTCAAACCTTTGCAGTAAACTTACCCAAAAGTTTACAAGGGGACTTACAACCAAGTGATTTTCCAATGGGTTACTTTGTGGTAAGAAAAGCCCTAAGCGAATTGACTGGAAATACAAGGTTCCTGGAAAGCGTCAACTTTTCCCTTAGAGATCCCATAGTGGGCACAAGAGGCCTCAACTGCCAGTGGTCCAACTGACCACCCCCAAACCCGCCATCCTAAACGCTGGAAATCCTGCACAACAGCGAGGAGGATCAAAGGTGAAAGCAGTTCTTGGGACATTTCCACTGCGCCATCTTGTGGGCTGCTGGTGCACAAAATGCCAAGAAGATATGACATGGAAATAGAGTAAAAAACAGGTCTCAAGGCCCTATTTGCCACCTCAACATATGCACACCTACATTGAAGGATATTCTCCTCAATCCTCTTGCAGACTAGGTTTCGTCAGCATATAAATCCCCATGGCTTGAACAATACCCAACAATAGATTCAAATTCCACCAATTTTGAGGGCCCCAAACATTTCCAGGTGACTACTTACGCATAGATTATACCCCTGACATGAAGAAGTGCAGCAGATGTTTCATAAGCCAATGACCTTTGTCACCTAGAAGGCTTCATAGGGCTACGCCATCTTGACTGCAAACCTAACCTTTCAGGACTCCAGGCTAATTGCACACCATACTCGCAGTGTTCCAGGTCATTAGATTTATTTCCCTGACATTGGTTTATCATAATCTCAGGTCCTCATATATAACAAATTTAGATAAATAAATTCATAACGGCGCAACTATAAGCGAATGGGTTTTCTCATGGAAGAAGAAAAATATATATAGAGTTTTATATGTGAGGGAAGAAAACACATCCTCACTTATATAATAGCCCAGCAAGCTATGTGAAAATAAAATAAATAAGGCGTGGATAAGGATTTACAATGCTAGCAATCTGACATTTATCCTCTGGTGGATCAAGAGAATCTATCTTTATTAAAATATGCTATAAAATATAGACATCCATTAAATTATCCCAAAATACATTAACTTTCCAATACACTGAGACATGAAATTGGGATTGCAACTGTTATTGTAGCAAATTTTTTAAGTCTTAACCTTTGAAAATCCATGTATGATAATTTATAATAACAAGATACAGCTATGTTGAGTTAACACACCTTACATATAATAAACAATTGTAGGCCATGGTGGAAAATTTGGCCATTGCATTATTTTCTCTTAGTGTGTTAACATCATGTAAATTCTGTTAAAAAATCTATGGAGATAGTGATCTTAATAAAATACTTGGATTTTACATACTATAAGACAATTTTCTAAACGACCTATAATCCAAAGTAACTTAATGATCGTTCATTAACCATCCCTTCCTTTGTAAAGAAGACTTAGCTATCTTAAAGAAAGAAGTTTAGCTCAATACCACCAGATACTTAGACTAACCATGCTTGTCAGACATTTGCCCTCTCAGCTGCAGAGGAAGAATTTCTTGGGCCAAATTCAGCCAAAACAAGGAAATGTCAGCCATTTACAATTTTCCAATGACCCTATATGCGATCTTAATAATAATGATACCAAAAATATTGGAGATATTAGTAAAAAGACCCGGGCCACTTCCTGGTGGAACCCTATCAATTGGGGTAACACCATTATGCACCTGCTTGAGTGATTAATGTAAAATCGAACAGTCAAATTTCCCTAACCACATGATGGACCTTGAAAAATCATTGTAGGTACTCCCCCACCATCACCAAGTCCCTCAAAGCAATTATGTGGGTATATCCCTTTTATAAGCATGGCAGAGGTCCCCCAAGGTAAATTACTTTATCTAGCAGTGATTGGTTGAAGTCTATCAAAACCTTACTGCATGGGCACGTTCTGCCCCAAAACCTTAATTATTGGTTTCTAAAAATTAACTCACTTCTCCAAAGATCTGATAGGAGCAAAACCCATATTAACTAATTCAGAATATAACAAAGCTATTCTAAAACTATCCTCAAATTCCCCCAGTCCTTGAAACAGTTTAAATATGGATTGGTAGGATACTAGGGTGATCGCTTTTTCTGATATAAACTGCACTAATAATAAAAACCATAAAAAACACAAGTTTTTATTAGTGTTTATTTTATTAAATTTTATTAAAACCTTTGTGGGATCCAGTGTCATAAGCATCAGTGAGCACCCTTAAGCTGGATTTCTACAATGCTATATCTTGTTTGTAAGAATTAGCCTAAAAATGGGACACATATATAAGCTGTAAGATGAAGAATACACTTAATCTATTACCCTTGATAATATGTGACTAATAATATTATTTTGTATCTCCTTGTTCTTTAATGCAGATATCTGACATTTAATGCGATAAATGAACCCTTGATTGTTACTTTTTAGATAAAATATCCTTTTAAAACTCTTTGCACTATATATCAACCTCATCATATAAGTGAAAACCCCTTTAAGGAATGGTTAACATAGGTCAACATATAAAAGGCTTAGTAAGATATGTAGAAAGCTCAGCAATAAAAATGTAAAAGTGCAGATATAATTACTAGAGCCTATAATAATATCTTGTGAAGATATATGAATTTTACAATGCGTTCAAAAAAATCCAGAATCTCACTAAAGAGGTGCCTCAAAATAACTTAATGGCTTCATTAAGGCTTAGTTTGCAAGACATATTTATAACATGAAGATAAAAAACTCAAAAGACATCACAAATTTATACTATGCAAATTATTTTATCTAAACTTTCAATAACTTCTTCTATTATATATAGAAACTAAACTAAACTGGTATCTTTGATTGTATCTTGAGTTTATAGGCTTAATGACTCCAGAAAAATGGTAACAGTAACCTTTAAGCCCGAAACATAACTCTTAAGGATGTTTCTAAAACATTGACCAAATTGATCCTAATATTTTTTGCAAAAATTAGAGTCAATATTAGTTGGGGCGGCGGACATTCAAACACTGGGTTGAATAACTTAATCAATAACAAGTTGCTAATTTGGACTCACCATCAGGTTAAGTTGAGATATTTTGATGAATCCGCAGATCTGATAAAGTCTTGGGACAATTCCCAATAGCAAATTAGTGTATTTTGGTCACTGGCAATTTATGCCAAGGTTAATTGACAATTTATATATTAATAAATTAATAGTAATTTTATACTGGTGCTGTTGGCAAGTATGTCGACACATTTATATTATAAAATTCAGATTTACAATGGATCACTAATTCAACATTGAGGTGTTTAGGGTTACTGGCAACTGATGCCAAGGATATTCCAATCGTATATTATTTTAGGATTAGCAGGTGACTTATGATGAAGATAATCATATTGTCAGCTTTATTGCTTTAGGGTTAAAGTAATCAAGAGTTATTGGACAAATTACCGCCTAGAATTCAGAATTATGTCGACTAAAGGCCAAGGTTATTTGATTACACTTAAAAATGATAATTTAAATGTATGTTTAACCAGCAACTGATGGTGAGGATATATAAACAAGCTATTGGTAATCAATTGGAATGATTATAAAGGGACAATTGCCAGCAATAATTTCTGATTAATGGATGAGATGCCACTGATGAATGCCAATTATTGTTGATAGGTATGCAGAAGATTGCCATGAAAACGCCTAAGTATTAATATTTAAAAATCCCTCTTAATGAAGATCTCTCTTGCACCCACTTTTACTAGTTGTTAGTAGTTGGGAATTATATTAGGGAAGGTGGTACTAGAGATCCCCAAGATAAGTAGTGGGTTAATGCACCTGGAGTGGTCAGTGCTACTAACTCACATACCTGGAAGCTATGATAAGCCCCACAGGAACTCAGCCAACTGAATACCCCAACAATGGGCTGACGGCTGTCAACAATGATGGTTAAGTAGCAAAGGAGCTGGGATGCCTGAATTATGAACAGGCTAACTGATGAACCCAAGAGGGGTCAATGATTGACCATGAAGGGTGAAGTATCAAGAAAGTTGGTCTTCCTGGGAAGGGGCTGAGGACCCACTGTGTCATGTTCAAATGACTTTATTGAGGGTACCAACTGCCTAGACAAGGATGGACGTAAGGAGTCCAAAAAGGTCAAACTTTAGGACCTTTCTGACCTCAAGCACACCGTGGACCAACGCTGGGTGCTGGACAGATATTCCCAGGTTGGTCCAGGGAAAGTGCATAATTCAAAGCCTTGTTTTATGAAAATAACGTAAAAACGTACGTCTTTCCTTCTTAACAATGATGGTTTAGATTTGGTTGAAAGTAAACTGTTTTTCAAAACCTGTTTAATTTTTGAGATTTTGAGATCAGGTCAGCCATGCCTACAGCCAATTACTCGTGTTTTGGCATTCTAGAGCTATAGTGCCCACACCAATGGAAGTGTGAGCTTATTGGTGCACTTAGGTTTAGTACCACTTTCACCAATGGTCAAGTCCCCCCAATTGTTTAAATGTGTTTCCTCATGATCAACCTTACTCATAGGTTGTCTTTCTTTAAATAAATTTCCCGTTTGTTTACAGTTTTTTAATTATGGTTACTAGTGAGAATCTGTGCATGGACCTCCTTAAGGAGGTCTTCAAAAAAGTTGGGCGTTCTATTTTCTTTAAAATATCTACCTGATCAAGTGCACCGTTGGTCCCCCTTGGTTCCCACCAAACTGAGCATACAAACTCTATAGCACTGATCTCCTCTTGGTTATGGGCTCCCCAGTGGGGCCCACCCAAATGTTGCTACTTATTTGTTTCAAACTCCTCTACACCACATTATACACCTCACACAGGGTTACTTTGGCTCTGTCACCCTTTGCGGTGCCTTTTTCTATATCCTGATGATGAGTTTCCTGATTTGTAGCTGTGCACTGCGCACCACCTCGCTGGGAACTGGAGTGCTATAGACACTCTCTTGGCAATTGACAACAACCTCTTTATTTTACGTGCACAAATTCTATCCTGTGGGACTTTTTCAAAGTGGAAATTTGGTGCGCCAGCTGCTGGTCATGGCCACAGTGTGGCTCACCTCCGTTTTCTCATTTTGCCAATAGTTGGAGCATCTGATAATTATTCTTGCTACCTCTGACTGAGAAGTACTTACCATCCTTGCTCATACTTGGTGGATATGTATGCTTCACAATCTGGGAGTTGTGGTTCCCTGATTTTACACTAAATTTAATATAAATGATACAGTTGAAATGTTTTTTTCTTGGCACCTCATTTAGATGGTGCAGGCAGGATCATTGATGAAGGGCCTGGTGGTGATGGCTTTGGAAAGTGCTACAATCCGTCGCCAAAATGTTTATGGTGTCATTTATGGCCCAAAACGCGTTTTATAACGCTAAACCTTTTTATAAAGCGAACCAAATATCTTCTCACATTGCTCTGATATGGAGCCCATTTCAGTATACCAAATCACTTCAGGATACCCGCGCTTGATAACTATCATGATCCGCAGAACCCAGGAGGTGTGGAAGGAGTCACTATTACAATATCAAAACATTTATGCAGTTGCTGAATTATGGTGGGATATGTGACCTTAGTAGTAAGAGTAGCCAACTTTTCCTCCCCATTTTATATTGTCAAAACATACCCTGGAGGCATGCATATTCCTGAAAAGATTTTTATGGTGAAGCGTTGGTGTTTTTTGCTTTAAATAATAATCATTCGGGATATTTTTTGTTGACTGCTACCCTTTCATCTCCTTTAGATAAAATCAGCACAACTATCTTGGTGGATACAGGAGCCTCTGAGAATTTTATTGACCAAAACCTAGCGGACAACCTTGAGTTGAATTTCTTGCCAGGTGGTATGGTCAGGGGAGGGGCTTCCAAAGGTATTCCCATGCTGAAAGTTCTGCGATTGGTGGCTTACTTAGTTGGCAAATACCATTTAGCTAACCGCTTCCAAGCTATAAAAGCTTTTTGTACCTCATTATTTTGGGTGTAGAGTGGTGGCGAAAGTTTGATGTCAAAACCAACTTGAAAGACAGCACCTTGTCCTTAGATTAGAAAAATGGCCATGAATTAGCTGGCCCTTTGTCTGCAAGCAAATTTCTTGGCGATTTATACTACTGGCCCAATATCCACACACTCAGTTTTGCTCCTTTGTTAAATCCCTCTATAGAGATGCCCTTACATTCTTGTTTGGAGGGGATTGAAATCTTCATTTGATGCAGCTTCAGCCAATGTTCTACCAGCTCATTCAGAGTTTTATTGCAAGTTCAAGCTCATGGCTGATCCAGTGCATATATCTACCCCAATTTACCCTTTGAATGTATGGGAGGAAGTGGCATTGGATGTGTGGGTTAAGGAGCAGTTATCCAAAGGCGCTATTTTTCAGCGTACCTCCCCTGTATGCTCCCCACTTCTCTTTGTGGAGAAGAACGAAGGTATCTTACGCCCATTCATAGATTATGGGAATCTCAACATCACAGTACCAGACTTGTATCCCATCCAATTGGACTCAAAGTTTGCACGCTATGTGGAGAAGGCGAGAGTTTTTCTGAACTGTATTGTTTATATGTGTTCAATCATATTAGGATCAAGAAGGGCCAAAAGTGGCTAACTGCTTTTGGTACTAAGAAAGGTTTTTTAAATTTTGGCTTATGCCCTTTGGGCTTAAAAATACCCCTGCTATCTTTCAACGCCATATTTATGTGGCTTTGGGGAGCCTGCTGGGGGTATGCACTTTAGCTTACATGGATGATATTCTGGTGTTCACCCCAGATAATAATCTCATTCAGTACACCTTTTACAGGTGGTGGAGCATTTTAAGGGCAGCAGACCTTACGTTATTCAACTGAGGCAAGATGACCAGGGGATGAACATAACAGATTCTCAAACAAGCTAAAACTTAAAAAAAAAAAAAGTAAAACTTGAAACGAGAGGATAGATACCCCAGTGGTAGAGTATGGACTCACTACCACTGCCTCCCCGAGTTTGATCCCAGTAGAAGAACTTTGGATAGGGGACAATTATGAATGTGTTGGATTTGAGCACCAATAACCTCAAACTGAGATAGTGAAAACAAAGGCGGTCCATAGAGTTCCTGGCTTATCATATGCCACGTTTTGAGGTTTTCTGGGTTTTATCCTCTTTTCCCATTTTCTTCACTTCCCTTCATTAGTGCAGTATCATCCCCTGGCAAGCCCACGTCAAATAAAATCTAAAATATAAATAAAGTCAAAACGAGACAGATGATCTGCTCAAAAAGACACAAAATTCAAACAAAACACACCAACCAAGTTGGAAGCGGGAACCACTAAACATCCATGGCGGTGGGTGAAGGGGGATTGGGAGGCTCTTCTTCCTCATCTGTTGTAGACATATAGCAGCACAAAGCTGATAGCATTGTTGAAGGCGCATCATGGAAGTGGGTGTCGAGATAACAAATTGTTGCTTGCAACTCAATGTGTGCTATGAGGAGGGTGTAATATAGTTTGTAAGTGCTTTTTCAGCATCAAGGCGTACTTTAGTTTTGGTGGTAATGGTTGCAAGGTTGTTGGGGTAATGTGGGTCTTTAAGCCAAACTTTGCAAATGACGCAACTTTTTGAACAGCTGAATGTTCTGCCTGATAGTATCAGAGGTGATCTTTTTTATGTTTTGGAAGCATGGTACTAGGTAGGTTAGGAGGTGACAGGCCCGTAGCCAAGACTGAAACTGATTTTGCAACAGCTTTACGGGTTGGGCGACATTAAGGGGAGGCAACTGCCTCTTCTGATAGTTGATGGTCACGTTTGAATGGAGTGGCATCCGGGCTAAACACCACTTGGTGCTTTGGGAATTGGACTGCATAATCAGTATTGAGGTACATTTAAAATGGAAGGGGTCCAGGCCCATTTGGATTCAGGGATAAGCATGCCTGATTCATCACTATCAACCAAATAATCCCATGGATTTTGGTTGAATTTATTGGGTTATTTGCATACAAGTTTTTTGTTGCATTTAGCTATGAGGGTGTTTAGAACTTACTTTAATCCATTTTGACTCCTGATTGGTTGGTTCTTAAGAAGAGGTTCGTTGAGGTAATTTTTGGTTGGTTGATCCAGTGGTTGCTGTGGCTACCACTTTGAGGGGAGGGGAGGAAGGATAGTGCCTCATTCAAAAAATGTTATTGGATCAGCTATGGGTCCATCATGAATAGAGTCAGGTGTAGATGCCATAGCTCGTGAGATGGAGGGGAAGCGCCGTTTTGAATGTTCCAGATCAAAATAGTAGGGAAAATAGTGCGCCTTCCATCCACTCAAGCCCAAAAAGGATGAACTGGGGCAGATAAGATTTTCAGGATTTGAGATAATAAACAAGTAAAATTTTCCACTTCAGAATTGAGCCATAATGGTTTGACGCTTAAACCTATCTAAATTAAAATGACTTCAGGATTCTCATCCTTTCAATTACTGAGTCACATGGGGTGGCGTTTCCACCGACTCAGTCAGGTGGGTGGCGAAATACATTGAGGATGCCCACAAGGTGGTTAATCTGGAAGACCAGGAAAGATCCTGAATGGATGGGGCTGCAACGATCCTCAGGGCACTATGTCCCCATTCACCTTATAAATATTGACTATTTAGCCTAATAAAACATTTAATATTCTATCCATTTTTCCATTTCCTTCTCTATCTTTTGCAATTTTATAGCTTTGAGCCAACTTTAAGCTCAGGCAACATAAAGATCTATAACATTGACAGGGATAATAGTTTAGGGGGGATTAAGAGGGCTATATCCGTTGATACTGGACTAATAGTCATGATGGCTAGGGGACCTATGAGGCGAGTGGCTCCACTTGGAACCACGAATTGTACCCTGAGATCAGAACCATATTCCACTAATCTTGCGATAATTTCTTTACCTAAAATTTCAGGTGGTAGGTGAGTAGGAGACCTGCGAACTGAAACACAAGATTGGTATCATTGGGCAAAAGGGTATAAGTAGTTGGGAGGGGGTGCCCTGGAACACTAGGGGGATGATAGCTGCTACTGCAGCATCAGCTTCACTTGAGAAGCTAAAATCAAAATAATCCTTGAAGGGGCGGAAGTTGGTGAAGCCTGCAGGCTGCATAACAGCCTGGGCTAACTCAATAATCGCTTTATATGAATAGGGGAAAACTTGCCATAATCAACCTGAAGGCCAAATCACATGCTGCTCCAGGGGAGCACAAAGTGGCAGGGCAGCACCACCTGGGTTCAGGCGAGTTGTAAGGCTAAGTCCTTAGGTGGGACATAGCGTGCTGAAGAATTCAGAGGGCTAGCTGATACAGACTGAGTACGTTTTGAAAATGGCCACAAACAATAGGAGGTGGCGCACCACTGCCCATGTGGGGGCAGCAGGCGTCAAATGAATCAACATAGGTAACTTGAATAGGGCGACGAAGAATGGAGCTGTTTTTACTAAATTTAAATTACAATTTTTCCAAAAGTTAGAGATTTGAGAGCACAGCTGACCTTACATTAAAAATTAGTAATTGCGAATTCTTCAAGTTCCAGGTCACCTTCCTGGGCGACGTCATATTTGACTAAGGGCACATGATATCTCCAGACATGGAAAAGGTAATTCGTGAGTGGCCACCCCAACTTCAGTTAAGCATTTGAGTAGTTTTTTGGAGACGTGTACATTCCTTAAGAAATTCACACACCAAATTTTTCTAAATTGGTGGGGCCCTTGTATAAGACGAGTGGGGAAAAATTACTCCAGTGGTCCCCAACTTTGCAGGATGCCTTCCAAGAGGTAAAGTGCACCCAGTTGTCCACATCCATCCTTCAGCATGTTGATCCAGAAAAAGTTTAATGTAGCTACTGATGCCAACAACTTCGCCATATCAGCGGCCTTATTACAAGTAGGCGAAGATGGAATAGAGCATTCAGTGGAATATTTTTCTGATAAGATGTCCCTTCCAGAGTTGAATATGCCGTATTTTATAAAATGTTATTTGAAGTGGTTGAGGCGCTGACTTATTTGATCATAACTTGCATGGCTCATTGCAACCCTTCTGTGTACATACAGATCATCTTGCCTTGCTGTACTACTGCGAATCTCATATTTTGACCCTGGGCAAATCTGCCAGCATGAGATCTTAGCCCAATTTGTGTTTTTATATTTTTTTACTAAGGGCAAGGAGAATGGTTTGGCGGATGCTTTGAGTAGCAATCCTGCACTAGCTCCTGGTCCTAAGGAAGTAGAGGTGCATAGTAACCATTTTTATGATTCCGCCAGGTAAGATTGTCTCAACTTCCCTCTCCCTCAGCCCATGGTCCAGCGCTTGCTCCTCTGAAAAATGTGGAGGAATACTGTAAGTTCAGAAAGATAGTCCTTTCTCAGCCTTTGTTGGATGAATATACTATGGTCCTTGCTAAAAACGCATTGAATCAGGAGGACTTTACCAGGGGCTACATCGTAAAGGATGAGATGGTTTGGTTTCAGGGGCGCCTAAGGATTCATGTCAGACCACTTCTCCTGGAAATCATCCAGGATTATCATGAAGGAATCACCATTGGTAATCCTGGGAAGGCAAAGGCTCTAGAGCTAATTTGCTGCACTTACAAATGGAAAGGGATTATCTGTTCAGGTAGGCAGGTATTGTAAAGAGTACCTAGTCTGCAACCAAATGAAACCAAAATGCCATCCTCTAGCAGGGTTGTTGTTACCAATCAGAAGGCTGAAGGGTCTTGGACTTCCTTACCAGTGGATTTCATTGTGGAATTGCCTGTATATGATGACTACGATACCATCATGGTAGTGGTGGACTAGTTTACCAAGTTCGCCCACTTTATCACATGCAGAACCATGGTTAACGCAGTATAGATGGCTAGGCTCTTCGTCACTCATATGTTTGCTCTTCATGGGGTCCCCAAGAAATAAATAGTGATCATGATCCCCAGTTTACCTCCATCTTTTAAGAAGAGTTGTGTAAGGCTCTTCAGATTTGCCCCTGCTGTTCAACTGCCAATCACCCCCAATCAGATGAGCAGACTGAACGTTTGAACCAGTGACTAGAACAATTATTGCGGTGCTACACCATCGCAGATCACTCAGATTGGGTTCCTATCTCCCATTACCCAATTCAGTTATAACAACGCCCAACATGCATCAATCGGTTGTTCCCCTTTTTCGCCAACTATGGATTCAATCCTGCCTTATACATGGAGCCCATTGTGCATCAAGGTGGAAGCAGTGGTGGACTTTGCCAAAATGAGCAAGAAAGGACACCAGGGGGTGAGCACAAATTTAGATGTGGCCTGCAGGCTTACAAAGAGAACTCTAATGGTAAGAGACGAGTTGGATCAGAATAAAAGAGAGGAGATCTCGTGATTCTGGATGCTAAAAATATCTCAAATTAAGCAACCATGCAAAAAATAGGACCAAAGAGGATTGGGCTTTACGGCGTTGTCAGAAAGGTGGGCCATGCCTCATACCATTTGAATCTCCCCTCATTGTTTCAAATCTCTTCAGTCTCTAAGAAAGCAAGCTTTGTTGTTTGAGGGCCCCCACCAGAGACTACTGAGGCTTACCTAATGTTATGGGCGCTGGTGTGGGAAGTAGATGAGATTATAGCCTCCCGTCAGATAAAAGTTTCTCAAATATATCATACCCTGGAAAGGATTTGATACAGCTGAGAACAGTTGGGTCCAGCGCGTGGCTGCACCTATGCCCAAGATCTAATCAAAGCATTCCACCAGCGCTTCCCTGTGGCTGCAGGATCTAAGTCCAAGCAATCCATCGTTACCATGAAAAAGCCCCTGGCCACAAAACCTTTTTCTTGACGAATGCCCTTGGAATAGTGTTGCCCAGAAAGGAGGAGAGAGTAATGTCATGTTCTAATGACTTTATTGAGGGTACCAAAAGCCTAGACAAGGCTGGACGTCAGGAGTCCAAAAAGGTCAAACTTCAGGACCTTCCTGACCTCAAGCACACCATGGACCAACGCTGGGTGCAGGCCAGATATGTCCAGGTTGGTCCAGGAGAAGTGAATATTTCCCAGACTTGTGTTACAGCGGTGAGATTAAACAGTCTTTACCTTCTTAACAATGACAGTTTGGTTTAGGTGATCAGAAAGTGGGATTTCGAAACCCCATTCAATTTTTATACTTTGAAATAAGGTCAGCCATTCATACAACCAAAACTCAAGTTTTGCAAGCTAGAGCCATAGTGCCTAAGCCAATGGATGTGTGAGCTTATTGGTGCACTTAGGCTTAGTACCACTTTCACCAATGGTCAAATCCCCCCAATTGTTTAAATGTGTTTCCTCAAGATCAACCTTACTCATAGGTTGTCCTTTTTAACTATATTTCCTATTTGTTTTTTAGTTTTTGAATTTATGGTTACTAGTGAGAATCTCTGCATGGACCTCCTCTAGAAGTTCTTAAAAAAACTAGGTTGTTCTTTTTTCTATAAAATATCTTTTCTGTCAAGTGCACCGTTGGGCCCCTTGGTTCCCTCCAAAATGAGGCACCCAAATATCTCCAGCACTGATCTCCTATTGGTTATGGGCTCAGCAGAAGGCCCACTCAAGTGTTGCTATTTATTTGTTTTAAACTCCTCTACACCGCATTATACACCTCACACAGGGTTACTTTGGTTCTATTGCTATTTGCGGTGCCCCTTTTTCCATATCCTGATGATGAGATTCCTGGCTTTGTGGCTGTGCACTTTGAACCACCTTTCTGGGAGCTAGAGATCTATAGATACTCCCTTGAAACACTGGGTCACACTCAATATGGTTCAATTAGCCAAGGGAAATTTATTGTCCTGCTAAATTGGGCCATTTCCTTACAGACTTGTATGAAAAAATATGCCAGTGAAGGTGAAACAGAAAGGGCCAGCATGTCAGGATAGTATCTATATCTCTCCAGTTCCAAGCGTGGTGGTGCTCGGTGCACAGGACCAGCACAAGGGAACTATTTATCATCATTATAAAGATAGACCTGCAGAGGGTACTTGAGTTAAGGTGACTTAAGGCGAGGGTGTTGGGCACAGTTAGAGTAATAATATATTGAACAATCAGCAAAACTTGACTGTGCCCCAAAGGGCAATTTATAACTGAGTTTTGTACAAAGCTAGAGTGCATGGGTGAGGGGGTGGAAGGCGAGTTAGTAGGGCGTACAGCTACCAACCTGAAGGTTGCAGGTTCAATTCCTGCCCTTTGCACATCAATTGGGGTGCCAGCTGAAGGAAGCTATTGGCAGTTAGTAGATATAATAACACGAAAACCTTACCCATGATGTAACCAGAAAAATCCAAGTCCCAATCCAGAGGTGAAAAAAACTTTCTATGACAGAGTTGACGTTGCTCAGGTTTCATGTCAATACTTTCTTTCTCTATTTTGGTATAGTCCATCCCCTGGTCAGCTTGCCTCAAATAAATAAAAATAAAGTGCACGGGTGACTTGGTTCTGAGGGAACCTGGTAGGCTCAGAAGTGTATCTGAGGCTGTAATAATTTTAGACAAAATAAAATGGCTAACATGATTTGAGACCTCCTCAAAGAGGTCCACTCACAAGTTCGCCCAAGTCATCATAGAAAGCGTAAAATGACTATGGGGTTTATTGGGAAAGATGAACAACGAGAAATGTTGGTCTTGAACAAACATAATTAAGTCAACTCAGGGAAATTATGGATAAGCGAAAGTGGTACCAAGCCTTGGTGCACCAATAGGTGTACGCTTCTGTCTGAAAGGGTAACATACCTTAAAGCTGACTTTACTCAAGTGATCATTGAAGTTGAACCCGACCTGAGCTCACAATTTCATAAATAGAACAGGGCCCAAACCCCCGTTCACTGATTAACTGTACTGAGCCATCATTGTTCAATAAAAAAAACTTACTCATTTTTAAACGAGAGCCAAAATAAGGGGCTGGGCGTTAGGCACCTCACTTGTACCAACCTGGGCATGCCTAGCCTTTATCTAGCGTGGATCCAGATGTGCCTAAGGTCAGGAAGGTCCTGTAATTTGACCCTTTAGTCCTCCTGCCTCCCAGCCTTGTCCTTGCTGTTGTTCCCTCAATAAAGTCATGTAAACATGACACAGCAGTCCTCATACTGTGTGGCCTGGCACACTAGCAGAGCCCTAATTTAGCATATTGCAAAATTCATGACATTGGTGCTCACTACAGGTGGTCCACTAGTGTGTTTCTCAATGTTAGAGGTATGGTAAGGGGGTGGCAAAAGCCACAGGTTTTATTTTTTTGGGGGGAGGATGCTGACCAACGGATCCTTACCCTGACCATTTAGTTTCTGGCATCTCTTGGAGGTGGGGAGGTTGCACCACAAACCAATCTCCCCACTGCGCTGATGAGGTCTTGGCCCTCCAAGAATGCATTAGCCACACTGGGTGAATACCATCTGGTTAAGGGGGAAAAATTTAGATAATTACAAGATATTTTACTCCCATAATTTCCAAAATAAGGGTAAAGATTTGTTGGAGTTAGCTAACTAATTAGTTACCTCGCTTTGATGATATAATTAATAAAATGTGCCAAATTGTGCTACACATTGGTTGGGATGAGCTATTTTAATAAATCCATTGGATGAGAGAAGCATTGAGGATTGTCCCCAATAGAGAAGTAGTGTTATTTCAATCACTGGCAATCAATGATGAGGATAATTGACAATTTCTAAATTAAACCAATTACTAGTAGCTTATACTGGCAACTGAAGGCAAGGATGTTGAAATACTACTAATATTTGTTATGGAGGATTGCTATTTGACATAAGGTGTTTGGGATTACTTGCAACAGATGCTAAGGATAACTCAATCATGAACTATTTGGGATTATCCAAAGACTTATGCCAAGGGTAATTGTATTGCTGCAAAATGCCAAGGTTTCTGATAGTGAAGCGAGCGATGGACATTTCATCACTTAAAATTCTGAATTGCTGACAATAAAAGGCTTAGTGTATTTAATGAAGTTTATAATAGTTATTTTTACATTTGACTGGCGACTAATGTTGGGGATGGATTAACCTAGAAATCAGTGCTTGAGTGTGACCAATTAAGATGCAATGATTGCCATATAAAGGATGATTATTGGATGTGATGCCTGTGATGTATGATAATTATTGCTGATAGGTGGACAGCGAATTCCTATAAATTCTAAGTATAAATAATTGAATTTCACCTTTGGTAAAGATCTCTCTTTCGCCCGTATTTTATAGTTTTTAGTATTGAAATTGGCTAGATTGTAAAATTTGGCCTGGAGATTCCTAGGTAGATTCTGGGTTAATGCACCTGTAGTGATTGGCGCTACCAGTTCCCATACCTTGAAGTTACAAGGAAGCCCTGCGGGAACTTGGGCAAAAAGCTACCAGCAACGAGGGACTGATGAACTTCGGCCATGAGGTTGTGCTAGCCAGGATTCAGGCCACCCAGAAAGGGGGCTGGCTCGCTGGTGCACACCCAAGAGGGGCTGGTGATTGACCATAGCGTGAAGGAGCAAGGGAACCAGGACACCCATGATGGGTGACGGACTCATCAGTGCACACCCAAGATTAGTCAATTTCCAAGGGGAAGTTGTTAATCTGCTGTGTTGAGGGTTTCCCTGCAAACTTGTTCCAAAAAGATATTCCAATCAATGAGAAACAGTAAGGGCTAACAGTCCTCATACCGTGTGGCCTAGAATACTATCAGAGCCCTGATGTAGCAGATTGCAAGATTCGCAACAGGTTGTCTCTCTTCCTTTTAACCAAGGCTATCTTTATATTATTAGTTACTAAAGTACCTTTCTCCACCCTTGCAATTTACTTTCTTATTGAGGTATTCTGTGTTTTTTCTATATACTATAAGGTGTTAGCACTATACACGGTGAAGTTTCCTTAAACACTTTTATAAGTCTTTCCTGGAGAAATAAAAACACTTTATTAATCATAGTTAACCTTACAATAATAATTGTAGGGATGTTTGTATTTTTGACTCAATCATAGTGGTAATAAAGTGCGTTGGCTGTTTTTCATGGTCGTTTTTATCTCAACACATTGTTATCATTCATTTTAGTAGTGTCCTAGCTCAAAGTTTATTTTTTTACTTCTAATGGGAGGTCTCTGGTTCTTCCTGAAATTACTTAATGGTTTTAAACCTTTCTTTAATCCTGCTGTGCTGGCTTCTATTTCTTCTTAAGCTTCTAGTGCTAATAAAATTAGCCGCTCTTACTTGCCTCTCTTGGTGTTGAGTTGCTGTGCTTTTTACACCCAGTTTCTTTGACTGAATGTTTACAGTTATTTAAAAACATTTCAATTTTTTAAGGCAATAGAAAGTTTGGAACGCCCTATATTATTCTGGCAACCTGAGTTCTCTTACTTTCAAACCTTCCATGGGATTTTGTCTACAGTCAACTGGTTTTGCTTGCAAGTGTCATAATATATACTATTTGGGTTAGTCCAGGCCCTACTTTGGCCTGACGTTGTTAGAACGCCATTGCCAAAAAGAAGCATAATCAGTCAGTCAGTGGAAATTTGGGCAGCGCTCTCCACTTGTGTCCTATTATTCTATGATTGGTGTATTTCTTTGTATATTCTCCACCCCAAACTGAAAGGGGAGCTCAGTAATTTGTATACAAAATTTTTCACCAGTGGAGATCCTTATAAATAACGCCCTTGTAAACATCAAATCTCCTATGAAAATGGAGGTTTCTTTTACTTCCATGCTTTTTTTGGGTGAACTTGGGGGTTGACAAGGTTTAAACGAGTTATTAACAAACGTTTTAGGTTAAATCCATGAAATTTCGCCATTTTGACTCCTCTAATTACTGCCATAATATACCCTATTTTCTTATGAAAATGTAATAATCTTACAAAGTTCAACTTTTGTTTCCAGGGAGACTTTGAGGTTTAATAGGAGTCTTGCTCCATTTTATTAATAAATTACATATGTGATTTATCTCTAATTATAAAACTTTTCTCTCTCGTTGCAATCACTTTTGCAACTTATTCAATTCAAGTCTGACTTTAGTTTGATAATCTCACAAAGGAGATTAGTTTGCGCCCATGTCAGGGAGCAGTTGGGTAAGTAAGGTAAAGGGCACAGGAGGTAGCCCCACGACTTCCAACGTTTGCAAACGCCCCAGAGAAACTGGCGGGTTAGATAAAAATAAAAAATCAGTGGTTACTATTTCCCCAGAAATCCTCACTTGGCAGGCGTGATGTAACCAGTACATCAACACGCCGCACTCTCAACCATTCTCATTGGTGGAATATGGAGTTCAGGTGTTCCTGGAATTTCGGCAAATGGCGTTGTGGGAAAAGTTTTGTGGGGATGTGCACATTCATTTCCTGACCGCGATGTACGTCGCACCTCACTCCATGTCATGCGGTTGGCTGGATCTTGGTTTTGAAAATAAGGAGGCAGCAGATGAAGCTGCTGCGGTGCGCGTTGTGATCAACCTCCCTGAAGGGCAGTGGGCCATTGAAACTAAGTGCACCAGATGGACAAAATCCAACTAAATTTTCCTCATGTTCAACTTTTTGCCCACTACGGTCAAGCGTGCCATTCTGGAGCAGCACCTGAAAGCTGGTCTCACCATATATGGCGAAATTTAATCCTTCAAGATGCAACGCTTTACGCTGATGCCACACCTGTGCACTGGCAAAGCCATTGCAGTTCTGACCCCAACCAAGGAGATTGCGAAGGATCTAACCCAGATCCTGCACTCCACTTTTCTTGATATCAAGGGGCATACCACCCACCCTTTCTGGGTAACCGTGGACAGCGCACCCCCTATCTGCATCCACTGTGATGCGTTTGAACATAAGGCACACGCATGCCCACTAAGGAGGGCATCAAATTTCAAGAGCACCCCTTGGCGGCCATGATCAACGGGGAGGCTCACTATGAACCAACCACCAATACCAAAGAGGCCTTCCCGTGGGGAGCACAAGGCTGCTACTTACTATTAAAGCCTGTCTCCCCTCAAGAGAGGAAGAAGGCCAAACAGGCCCGCAGGGCCACGGGTAAGGTCGCCTCCGCTATCCCACACTCCCAACGCCAGGAGGACATTGAAACCTTTGTGATGAGTTCAACTTGGGAATCCCTCAACCTATCAGATTGGGATGCCCAAGCTGAATGGGCCACCCACTCTGAGGATCCAATGGGTGACTTGATCTCACCTGACCTTTGTGCCCAAGCCCCAATTGAAACCAATTGTGGTCTCCAACCTACCTGAAATTTTTTTTTGATCTGAGCGTTGGTGCACCAAACTTAACCGCAAAATTTTTTTTTGACATCAGGGATACCAAAAGCGAAGGCAAAAGCCAACGCAAACCTGTCAGCTAAAATTAACAAATCTTCTGATAAGTTGCTGCAAACACTTGTGCTGCTGTGAAGGCCCGTGGGGATCCAGAGGTGGCTAGTGGGCCTGGGTGCCCATCCCCTTCCACCTAAGGTGTGATGGGGGGAGCCTTCACTTTAGGGACAGTGAACATTGCCAGACTCAAGGCCTCGCTGTCCTGGGCTAAGAAACTGAGTTTTTTACAAAATAATTTTACCCATGGACATCCTGGCCATCCAGGAGTCCCACTGTCTGTGAGGCTCCAAGGATGCTTAGAAAACCATGCTCCTCTCTTCCCTTTCCTTCTGGTCTGAGCACTGTGGGGTGCTTGTTCAGAAAAACAATTTTTTTAAATTTTTATCATCTGAATCCTTCCTCGATGGCCAAGTCCTTGTTGTCACATTTTTGTGGGCTGATGTGACGCACGCTATCGTCAACATTTATGCCCTGACCTGTGCACAAGAGTGTTGGGAATTTTTCTTGTCAGTCAAATACCTTCTGTTACCCCCTGACCCTTTTGTAATAGGCGACATGAACTGTTGGTTAAACCAATCCACAGACCGCTGGCCTTCCTCATCTCACACACCCCAGGGTCACATAGAACTTAGTGTTCTAAAGGCCACCCTTGGGTTGTTTGATGCACTGCCATGGCAAGCTCTGTTGCTTGAGAACATGATGCATCCCCACATCCAAAACAGCCAGTTAAGGTCCATGTCCCACATCAGCCCTATCCTCACGCTGGTGCAATTTCAATCCCATATTTCCCACTTCCACAAATCAAAAATCGATTTCTCCAATCACCAGCTGGTCTTGATAACCCTTCCACCTACCCGTCACAGCGGCTAGGGCTCTGCATTGGTGCAAACTCCGCCCACCCAAACTCGCGTCCCCAGGACTTTCCACATGGGTGGAATCCACAACTTCAGCAAAAGAGTTTATTAATGTATTGTGCGGACCCAATTTCCACATGGTCAGCCTTCAAAGCGGATATCATCCGCCATGCTTGCCACCTCTCCTCCCAACGCTCACGTGCTACCTCAGCCATCATCTCGTGCACTCTGGCAGAGTTGGCACACCTGGAGTCCAACATCCCAGCCATGGGCAGAAGCAGCCGCCCACCTCAACGCGCTTTAAAGGCAACACAAACATTGGGTTTGTGTTCAGTATAGGGCGAAACACATTACAGCGGGTGGCACATGCTCTGCTTATTTTTTAAAAAATTCTTCACACCGCGCCATAGTGTGGCCTGCACACAGGTGCAGAGGTCAGAGGATTCTGTCATGGATACGCTGGCCAAAGTGGCGATTATAATACAAAATTATTACTCCAAGTTGTACTGAACCGATACAATTCCACTGGCCAAAATGGCAAAATTTCTTGGTAACGCTCACATCTGCACCATTTCCCAAGACCCGGAGTTAATGAATTTGATTACTCCAGACAAACTCTGGTCTTCCATCTGCAGCATACCAAATTGGAAATGCCCTGGCCCTGATGGCATTCTATATTAGTTCTATAAGAAGTACATTAAATATATATCCCCACTGTTGCTTGCCTCCCTTAACCAGAGTTTTCTGGATATGCGCCTTCTACCAGGAGGGCAAGAGGCCTTCACCATTACACTATTCAAGAAAGGGAATAAGCTAGACCTAGCCAACTGGCACCCCATTTCTTTAACTAACGTGGACAACAAATTTTTAACTAAAATCATGGCTAACTGTTTAGGGATTGTAGCCTCTGCCACCATCTCCCCAGAACAATTCGGTTTGGTACCCAGAAGGTCGATTTGGGACAACGTGCACTCTGTGGCTAATGCATGCCAGTCCACGTCCTCTGGGGCACTTGTATTTTTGGACCAACAGAAGGCTTATGATAGAGTAAACTGTGAAATGCCTCAGGGCCTGCCTCCACCAATTACGCTTACCCCCTCGCTTCATCAGCTGGGTGATGCTGCTTATGGAATCTGCAAAAATGGCAGTGCGTGGCCCAGGCTTCCTCATGGAAGTAGTCCGCCCCCAAAGGAGCCTACGCCAAGGGGACCCCCTTAGTCCACTCTTATATAACTTCAGCCTTGACTCACTACTTTGGAACGTGAATGCCCGCCTCACTGGGGTCCATGTGCCAGGCCAAGCCCCAGTCAAGATGATGGCATTTGCTGATGATTGTGTGGTTGGGGTGTCTAATAATCAAGATGCATGCGTTCTTGAAGCTCTCATTTAAGTTTATTCTCGGGTAAGTAATGCTGCACTGAACGCCTCCAAAAACCAAAATCATCCTCCTTGGTCAGTATCAAACCTGCTGGGCCCCAGCGACCTGTGTCCAGCCCAATCCACCTGCTCGCACACGTGCATGACTTCCCTGCCCACCCCACGCCGCCCCACTTGTGCTCTCCTTCGTGCCACGCCCTACCATTGGGCCTGTCCACCATTTGGGGGTGTGGTTGGAGGCAGGAGGGTACTCCTCAGCAGTAATGGAAAGTCATATTCTAGACAATGTGATGAAGCGCATCGCCTCCCTCAGAGTCCACTCTACTTCTCTTACTGGAAGGGTCGTTTTAGCCAACTCTATGCTCCTCTCCAAAGTCTGGTTTGGAGCCCAAGCCATCGCCTTCTCCTCAGGTTTTTTCAAATCTATGTATGCCCTTCTGCAAGGGTGGCTTTGGTCAGGCCGCCCACCGCCAGTGCAGCTTGAGGTCATATTTGGCCCTCGTCATTGTGGTGGCATGGGCCTGCTCGACTTTAAAGCCCATTCTGCCAAGATCCTGGGCACCTGGATTGTGGCATCACCGCCCCTACGCTCCCCTCCCAACACTGGTCCCGCGCGGCCCACTCCAACTTCTATCGCGCCATGGGCCTTGCCAATCCGTCGCAACCTCACTCCTTGATGAAGTATCTGGCTTTCCACCCATCAGCCGCAGGTCCTCATGGTACTGCGCCCCACTTCAAACGAATCCTTCTCTCCATGCAGAGCACTGAGTGGAGAATCCGTATTTGTGGGCACACAGCCCAGAGAGGCCGCCCCTCTCCTCGATTCACACAGGAGGTACAGGGGCTACCCATTCAAGATGGTTTGATCCCCACACGGCCCCATGTCCTATATAGGGTGGACTACCTGGACTTGATGGACATCCCTTATTCCCTTGAGACCCAGAAGACTATTTGAAAATATGCACACCACCCTCTGTTGCTGCCTCAAATCTGTTCCCATGTGTGGCGCTGCCTGAGGTGAGTGTACCATACAGCTGAGCGCTCTAACGCTTTACACCCATCCTGCATCGTGTGTGGCCAGTATGAAATGCTGTTCCACCGCCTGGAGAAGTGCCCTAAATCTGAAGCGATATGGCGCGAGGTTCAACGTCTGCTTGGCCAGGATCAGGCACATCCCTTCAGTCTGTCTAGGAATATATTTGCTATATCCATGGTATCCTCTATTCCACCCTCCCTCCGTGCTCTGGTGGTCATAATTGCCATGTGGACTATCCATACGATTGTCTTGGATGCCATCGCAGGCTCCACCTCCACCCTCCCAGAAGCTGTCCACAGATTCTGGTCCCATTTGGTGGACCACTTTCAAGCGTGGATGTTTGGGTACCTCCCACCGCGTCACCATCAGTTGGTCTCCTCCTGGTTCCCAGTTTGGTTCATCAACTCGGACCCCTTCTTCCACACGTGTTCAATTGTGGTTATGGCCCCTTTACACGTTCCCCCCCTCCTCCCCATAGTGGCGTTCCCGCTGGCAACAGGAGATAGCATTGCTACTCTGGGGTGCCTTCCCTGTTACTAAGTTTCATTTTTTTCTTGTGTTTATTTTTGGAAGTGTCCATCCCCTGGTCAGCCTTCCCTGCAATAAATTTAAATTAGAATTATTTCTAATTATATCACCAACACCCACCCCTATAAATACCATCCTCAGAAATTACAACCTTTTTTAAAAGGGAGGCATTTTAAGTGCTTAGCCTTTGCTTTTGGGAGAACCTGAGGGTTGGCAGGGGTTTGGCCTCAAATTTTTATTATAAATCATCTGACAATTCTCCTTTATTGAAACTATATTCCCCAGAACAACGTACCTCTTAACAGAAGGGAGTCTCTCCATAATGGTGATGGATGGCAATATCCATCAAGGTATCAAATTTGGTATGGTGCTTATACAACTGAAGATGCCGTTTCATTAAGATATGTCTATATTTAATACCCTCTGCAAGCACTTGAAGGGCCAGTCCTGAGCCTATTTCTGTATACTATAAAACCCCTGAGAACCCTTAGCTATCCAACTTATATATTGGCACACTCAGGCGATAGAGAAATATCAAAAGAATATGGCAATATGTATGCTATTGCAGAAAATGTTGCTGGATATATTGCATCAGGATAAGAGTGGGTAACTATCTCACACCCTTATTTAATCTAAAACATATTCTGGTGGCACTAGTATACCTAAAGCTGATCCTAGTACTTATTTGGTTGCATTGTCTTCATAAAATTAAGAGTAATATGGGTAATTTTGCTTTAAGTTACTTTTTCTTCCCTTTCAGAAAAATTTAGGACAACTATTTTAGTGGATCCTAAGCATATGAGAACTTTATTGATCAATAACTGTCAAATATCTTGAGTTACGCTACTTACCTGTTGTATGGTTATGGCAGGTGCTTCCAAAGGTTCGTCCAAATTGAAGGTTCATGGTCTAGTTGTATAATAAAATTGGTAATTATTACCTGGCTGACCACTTCTTAGTAGTCAAAAACCTACTGTACCCAATTATCTTGAGAGTTGGCTGGTGGTAACATTTGATATCAACACTAATTTGAAGGTCAACACCTTTACTTTGTCCTTATAGAGTGGCCAAAATTAATAATCTCCACCTCAATAGTAAACACTGAGAAGTTTGTCACAATAGCCTAACGTACATAAGCTTAGTCTTGCGCATCTGCTGAAGCCCACAAAGAGGCTCCTCTACCCTTTGTTTCAGTGTAATAAAGATTTCATTTTATTTAACTTCAGCAAAAGTCTTGCCTGATAACTCAGAGCTTGGTTGTAAACTTAAACTTACAAAGAGCTGGTTTGCATTAAATCCTCGAACTCTTCTTTAATTCTTCAGGAAGAGGCAGTGTTAGACGTTTGGGTTATGGTGCAACTTACAAAAAGAGCCCTTAATTTAGTGTACCTCTCTAGAATGTTCACTAATGCTGTCAAGATTCTGATATGACTGGATGATAGTCCCTTAATAGCTATGGCGGATTGGCTAGAATTCGCTGGCCATGATTATTAGTTACATCTATTCGAGTGCCATGGGATGAGGAAATATTGAGTCTGAAAGGATTATTGTTAGATCACCTCCAAATAAGGCAATAGGCGTTCTTGACATACAACAAATATTTTTAGATTGCCCTAAACTAAGTCGTTAGGGAATTTAAGGATAGCATATTTTTCCAAAGCCAATGAGAATACAGTAGAGCTGAATAGTCTAAGCCAAGGGAGTGGTATTGACTGAGGTCACGGATAAGTGAGATGGGATGATTGAAGGAAGAGGATTATTAATAGGAAATAAAGAGCGAAACAAAAGTGATCTGCTAATATTATAATAAATAAAAGTGTTGTGGTCAAAGCTCATTGATTCATATTTGTATTATACTTCTAAGTTGTTCTGATGAAAACGGTCCTCACATTGTCCGTCCATTTTCAGCGGGTTTGACCCTGTGAAAACCTTATGGCATATCACAATGATATCGCCAAAAATTATAACAAATGCTCCTCGTGGAAAAGGCAGACAATATTCTATGCCATTGTTTAATTTATGGTATCTTTTAATAATGTTACCTTAACCAATCTGCATCCCTTTCCTGTGGAGGCACAAATTACCCGCTATGTGAAGAAAGCCAAAGTATTCTAAAAATAGATTGCTTGAACTCCTTTAGCCAGATCATCTTCAAAAAGGGGCAGGAATAGTTCACTTCATTCTGTACCAGGAAGGGGATGTTCTGATTCTGGGTCATGCCATATGTTCTTAATAATGCGCCAGCAATTTTCCACTATCATATTGATGAGGCAATTGTAAAGTTGTTGGGTGTATTTAATGTGCTCTATTTGGATGTCATCCTGATTTTCTCTCCTGATCAAGAATCTCATGAGATTCACCTGTGGCAAGTGGTTGACACATGAATAAGCAAACTAGACGCTAAAATCCATTAAATGTGAGTTTAAGTCAAAGGTCATCTTCTTGTGCAACATCATTTTTTGCAAAAGCATATGATCACTCCAGAAAAGGATAAGAAAATTCCTAATTGGACTATGCCAACTCTATTTTATTAATTTGAAAGGCTTTTTGGGAACCTGAACATTCCTTAAGAAATTCATGCCTAAATTTTCAAAGGTTGCAACGCCTTTTTAAAAGGACAGTGGAGCTAAAGCTCTTAATTAGTCATCTGCCCTAGAGGACGCCTAGGCTTTGAAGTGCACTTTTCTCTCTGCTTCAGTACTTGTTCTCATGGACCTTAATATGGGGTTTATAGTAGCAAAAAATTCTTCAACCTTTTCTGATGCTATTGCTCTAATGCAAGTGGGCAAAAATGGATTTGAGCATGACGAAAACTTTCATGAAAATTTTTCAACTGAGGTAAATTACTCTGCTTATGGCAAGTAACTTTTTAGTAGTAGCTGAAGCATTAACTTAAAGACTTTATCATTTACAATATTCTTCTCAGCCATTCAAGAGATTCTCTAATCATTGATCGTTGTTGTACTACTGCACCCCTCATGTATTAACTACTGCAACAATTTGGTTGGCATGAGCTTTTGCATTGTTTATGTTCTTATATGAGTTCCCAAAAGGCAAGTAAAATGCTCTAGCTAATGCATTAAGTGACAATCTGACATTATCTTTTGAATCCATGGAGGTGAGCTCCATAACACTCAAATTTAGTGATTCCTTTGGTAAAATATTGTCTAACAAGCAATCTACATCCATCTGTGCTCTTTAGATTGTTTTTCTAAAGAACCTGAATGAGTATAGTATGTTCAAATGGGTTTGGCTTGTCAAATTAATATAATCAGAATACTTCATGACTCTTTTCATAAGCAACTTAAACCTAAAAAGACTTAATGAATTGATACCATCTAAATGATGATATGGTATGGTTCCAGGGATGCTTGTGGGTGCCTGCTAGACCTCTTCTGAAAATAATCAAGTAGAATTGCTATAATTATATTGATCAAACATCTGTTCATACTTTTATATATGCAAATTTTCTATTCAATGTATCCTTAGATAAAGGTTAAGATCTGTTCTTATTATCTGGTACACTGCGAGGCCCATGTCCCTATATAAGTTGGTTCCTTATAGATTTACCAGTAATCAAATCCTTAAAATCCCCGTTAACGCATTTCTTGATCCTTACCTTATAGTCTACCAGCGCAATGATTTTTATCCATTGTCGCCTCCTATTTTTATTCAGTATTATTATAATATTTTACCCTAAAGTTGGTATAAAATATCAGTGGGAGGGTCCTTTATAGTGAACATAGCCTATCACTATTAAACCAAGTATATCCTGCGGAATTCATTCACTTTAGCATATTGATTTTATTTTTTAAAATTCCCCAATGCCAATACAATTAATCTACTGGCATAATTTGGGTACTACGCAGGTGGTTTACTAATCTTAATTGATGCTTAATAACCACGAGATTTATCAATGAGAATTCTGGCAGAGAGAAGATATCTTAATGAGCTTTTAATCTTTAAGGGGTCCCTTTCTCTAAATTTAGAACAAATGTATTCTGTTATTAAATTTAAAAATTGCATGCCTTTGAGCTTCTGGAAGCACTATACACTACAATGTGCTCCGTTGTTTATTTATAAATCCTGCTACTAAAAATAAGGTTTTTGTTAGATTTTTTCCAGATAGCTGTCTTAGTAAAGTACAGGAGTTGTTATTTTCTCAAACCTAGAGATTTGGATTCTGATGCCTAAGCGCCAGTTTCAACAGTGGTGCTCACTACATGAGGCACAATTGCTAAACTTTATCAAAACAATTTTATAAGTATATCATGAGATATTAACCAGCTACCCCAGCATGAGTTATGGACTCTAAAGCAGCTGCTCCACATGGCCATCATGAATTTATTCCACTTACTAGTTTCCATAGCAAAGATATAGCTAGGTATCTGAACTTGGGCACAGATGAGGTAATGCCTCAGAATTCTCAAATGTCCACTCTTTTAGCTACTTTGGAGGACTCTTCACTTTATCTTGACAGCTTTGAGTTGAACATGCATAACTCTTGTTGCTCCCTCATTGAGTTTATTGGGGATATTACCTCATTACTAACTTTAGTCCATTTACAAGATCAGGAGATTATAGAGCTAAAGATAATATTCACTACTATCAATTAGGCTTGAACTGGTTACTTACAGTTTATGGCGGAATGACGTCACTTTTCCGAGTTGATTAAACTAATCTATTGAAAGTTCACAACTCTCTGCAATGAATTGTCAGTCCAATTATTATTTCCAAATATTATGGAAGGTAGTGAGGCTTCCGCTGAGCCTTCTAACCAACTATGTCAGTGATTAAAAACTGTTTGAAAATTGCTTCTCTGGATGCTATCTCTGGAGTTCAATTTGAATTATCAAGTCCATTCTACCCTTGTGTATTGGGGTACCAGACTCCATTTAACCCGATCAATTTACCAAAATTTGATAAAAGTGGAAATTTTCACAACACTACTGATTTACTTGAACTGTGTATATTAGTGATGCCTCTGGGACTATTTTAGTTGGCTATGTTAATGAATCTCTTGGACTCTGTAAGTCAGGAGTTGACAATGCCTAAGTTACAGGAAGTTGGAATGACTTATATTTAATACTAAAGAACTTCTGGTGAAGGAATTTGGCGGCGCATAGTGGATGACAGCGTAGAAAACATTGTTTCTTAACTTTGCTTCTGATAAAAAATAAGTCTATTAAAGCTTTTGATAATCAGTTAGTTATGATGCTCAAGTTTTATATGGAGCCAAGGTGCTAAATAATTTTGACGCTTAGAACACCCTACGTCATGCCTGTGAGCCCTAAAAAGAATTGTACCAGGTTCTACTTCCAGTTCTGAATGAAGAGATGATATTACTCATATGGTAAAGTATCTCAGCTACTGCGCTGTCACATTTGAGAAGCTTAACCAAAGTCAAGAGCATTGCGACCAATCTAAGAAGGTCACCACCTCAAAAATATAAGTTTTTCAGCATTGTGGCCCACACTCATCTAATACTGATATTAGCCAGGCTGATTATTATCTATGTGGAAATCTGGGACATTATGCGAATAATTACACCTGTTCTGTTTATAAACTCAAGGGTCATTCTGCCAACTTTAGAAAGAAGGAGGATTTGGGAAATGAGCAGGTGGATTCTAAATGGGATTTCTAATACCACCCTTTTTTAAAAAAATATAAAGCAAGCCAAAATCTCTAAAGCCCTATCATGTTAATTTTTGAACAACGCAGACGTCCCACCTTTAGCTTTACACCAAGTGATCGCAGATGAAGTGGTTAAAGTTGCCACCCTCTTATTAAATGAATGTTAAGCTGAGTTAGTGCCAGTAGTGATAGTGGAGTCATACGTTCAATGGTTAAACGCACAAGCTCCCTGTCACCTCAGGTGATATTCGCAAGCTGGACATCGTCTAGAAAACCATAAATTGGTACTTTGGAAGAAATAGGCCCACTTTTTATGTGCTGACCTACAATTCTATATAGGGCAAGCAGATGTCCTGGATGTTAACAAAATGAACGCGGATGATGCATATGCAGCTGAATGCATGTACATAGATTTTACTTCTAATAAGCCCAAAGCAAGAGCTATTGTGAACATTAAGTCACAGATTAATATCATGTCCACTAAGCTTGTGAAGGAACTTGGTCTGGCGCTGAATCTTGACCATTGAAAAAGTTATGGTAGCTCAGGGCTCTAGATGATCATCTCCTTAGGCGCATATAGTGCACTGCCATTGAGGTTCAGTTCGTTAATTTCATAAGCTCCAGCTATATTTTTACCCAGTCAGGGTTATGACTTTCTTGTTAGAGCCTCTTTTATGAGGACTTATAGAGTTAAGACTTCAATGGAGGAAAAAAATATGGAGATACTATGACAACTTTTCCGTTGTACTACAATTGGAAACTCAATGGCTCTGCGCCTTATAGCAGGAGGTTGTTAACCTCGCATATAAGGATGGTATAGTGACTATAGGGTACCAATGGATGCGTGGCTGCACTTGACAGATTCCTACTCACGTTATGGAAAATAATGGCATCCGCTGAGGGCTAATTGTAATTTAATTATTCTGGGGTGCCATCAAATTATAGTGGGGACAGAAAAAACTTGGAAATTCTCCAAGAGTTATATGCGAATTATTCACGCTATTTTGTCACTCTAATCATAAACTTGTCACCACGCCTGAGATTATCATTCCTGAGCATGGTGAAAAACAGGGTTTACTAGCCTATCCATATCCACACCCTATTCAAATAAAGCAACACCAAAGCGTTGCTTTTGTAAACATTATATCTTTGGATTAGATATAGACTATACGATAATTATCTATTTAAAGAACTGGGCTTGATTGATGATATTGATCTATCTGCTTGTGCTTTGGTACCAAAGGAAAGCCTATCAGTATTACCTGAGAAGGAGAAGGACCAAGCTTTGCTCTTTTTAACAGATATAGTGTTATTTTACAAAAGATGATTATGATTTGCGTTGTGCAAATGATGTTCTACACCAAACATCATCCGCCCATTTTCCTTTGTCCTATTAGTCGCTCAAAGGCACCAGATGAAGTTGTTAATGATGAAAACAACCAGCTCATAAAACATGAGATGCTGGTGCCCTCCAAGAGTCCTTGGGCCTCCCCAGTATTGATCATAAAATAAGAAGGGCAGTTTTAACCATGTGGTAATAGATTACTGGAAGCTCAACATTATTATTAATTAGACATATTTACTTTTTACCACAGATTGTGCACTAGACCGCGCGGGAGGCGCTCAATATTTCTTGGCCGTGGATTTAATTTCTGGATACTGTCATATTGAGTGCCTAATTAGGGGCAGGAAAAGTGTGCATTGTTAGCTGCTCAGGGTCTGTATTAACTCATGCAGATGCCGCAAGGCAGTGTAACGCCCCCATGGCCTTCCAATGTGCTATTGGAAGAGCATTGAGAGATTAGAAAATTCTATGCTTTAGTTTATCTAAATGATTTCAATGTTTTTTCTAGAAAATTTAAAGAACATCTAGAACACTTAAAAGAGGTGTTCCACAAGCTTTCCTAGGCGGGTTTTAAGATTAAACCATGTGAGTGCAACTTCTTTGGTAAGCAAATCAAATAACTGTGGTTAATTATTAAAAACAAAATGTTGGAATTTTGCCCATATTCCCAGCCTGTTAGATTACCTGGTATCACTAGGGGTAAATTTCCTAAAGCAAATTGAATCAGAAATCAGTTGGCCCAAGATTTGGAGGAACTACATTTGGGGGATTTTGGGATACTCGCCCGGTCATATCCATTGAGGATCAATCTGGATGAATACCTAAGATCTCATCGGGTGGAGTTGCTGACGAATTAGGGGCATCTGATAGCGATTAACTATAAGGTGTACCAATTGGGATCTGTCAGGTTTCATCACTGACTGATTAGAAATGAATAGCGAGTTGTGAGGTGATTGATGCCGCCTGCAACTAGCAAATCGATTGGTTGGTGAAGTGACCTGCCATAATGGGTAATAGTCCCATTACCTAAGCAGGTCGCTAGCCAAATTATGATTGGTTCACTTGGATCGAGAGGAAAACGTTAGGGAAATGTTTTCCAACTCTTTCCTTTTGAGGTCTTGAGGATGTCCAATGATGGAATCCTAACCAGAATGGGGAAGACCATTGCTGCTGAGATGAGGAAGGGTGATTCAATGTCAGCAGCTGTCATTTCATCAAAGAGGTGTCAACTGAGGGTTAGACAGCCAAATCCCCTACTATATAATTTCCTAGGATTCATTATAATAAAAAACTCTTGTTTTAAGATAACAAGTACTTTACAGTAATAATATCAATTCGGTGTATAGTTACACTATTAGCTTCTGTTGTGACATTCTGTCTCAAGGATATTGCAGAAGGCAGTAAATTGGAAAACTCTCAGAGAGAAGAGTAAAGATCCAAGCAGGGATCTAGAGATGAAGGAACCAAAAATCAGGGATAGCTGCCAACTGTATGTTGGGCCAAGAGAGGCTGTCACTGGGTATCTTAACAAAGATCAGGTGGACAAGAGTATAGGGAATGAAACCCTATGAGTATGACTTCAAGAGTACTTAATCAGAAATACTGGCCGAGCGTTGGGCTTAATAATAGTTCAATCTCAACTACAGATAATAGTCTTCATGCTATTATTGATTGTACATTTTATACAATGCAACGAAGTGCATGAGGAAATCGAACATTTGCAGTAAAAAGGTTACTGGGTTTCCCACCAATAATTAACCTAGAGTAACTTCTTACAAGTTGATGCTCACTACAGGGGTAGTTGAGGAAGAATCTATTATAATGTCGTATAAAGAAGAACTATGCAAGCTGTGGACTGAGATCGCCACTGTGAATCAGAATGCCTAAAACCCAGCGGACCATCAGGAGTTCACGGCCTTGTAAGAACGAGTTGCCAAGGTGGAGAAAGGAGTGGAGAATGTAGCTAACTTCAGGAACGAGTTACTCAGCAAGGTAAATTTGTTGTTGAAGAAAGAAGGGGACCTCGTTTGAGAGGTCCTATACTTGAAAATGGAGTGAGAAGTGGATTGCATTCATTTAAGAAAGTTTGGTGCAGATATCGAGAAATTAGTTAAACAAGTGGAGGAACTTAAAGCTCACAGGTGTGCTTGTAAGCCTGATATGGCCAGCGATGCCAAAGAGAGAAGTCCTCACATAATACTTGGGAAGTTGAATACCCCAAGGAATATTACACCCGCTATCAATGTCATTTTGGAGACGATGCCTGAAGTCACTCTACAAGTTAGCTAAGTAGCTGAACCAAGAGAATCAGCTAGAAATGATTTGGAGGAATTTAGGGCAACGCTGAAATTGCCAACGTTCCATCGGGATAATGCCCCAGCATTTTTACGACTGTTTGACACGATTATAAATGGCTACAGAGATCACCAAAAGGCGTTGACAATCATGAACTGCCTAGACACCACCTGTCAAAACTTAATGTTATCCCACCTGGAGGGGGACAGATGGTCATATGCAGAGGCAAAGGCGGCCATCATGAAGGAGTTTGGGAGTCCAACCTGCATGCCAAAATGCAAGCAAGAATTTATGGGAATTCAATTCCATAAAGGTGAGTCTCTTGCTAACTTTGCAGATTAATTTTACCAGGAGTCACAGATCCTGGCCGGAGCAAAAGTATTGGATGACTTTGATGCTAGAATCCTTTTTCAAGCGTCCCTTTGGCCCTATTGCAATTTGCATCAAATGATGTCTTCCATATTCACGATGGAGATAACTACCTTGCAAATAATAGACAACCTAAAGATTTTGGGAGCGACATTTGATGCCCCAAATAGAAGCTTCAAGTCCAATCTGGTATGAAATCTGAATCCCACAAAGGGAAACAAAGGAGCAAAGGAGGCTACCAACCAAACAGTGCAAGGAAATAAGCCCAAAGAATTCAGATGGTTAAGTAAGAAAGAGAGGGTCTGCTATCAGTGTTGTGGGTTAGGACATTTCGCCGTACATTGCAAAAAGCCAACGGATCAGATTGACATGGTCCAGGTCAAGGAGACAGCAGCCGCCAAGGATATAGGAAAAGGGCCCACTGCCTAGACAAGGAACAGTTTAGCGCGGCGGAGAAACCTGTTCTTCTTGATATCATGAATGAAGAAATAGATATTAGCTACATGTTCATAGATGACGAGATGGATCAGCTATACTAAGCGGTCAATATAGATGTGAATGCAGTGACCAGAGCTGGAGTGAAAAAGATCGACCCCAAGATAATCCAGGAATTTGCCCGGCCATACGCCCAACAACTGGCAGAGAAGATTCGAACCACCAAGAATCATGAAGCGTTATCAGACGTCTGTTAGATGAGGCCAATCTGTCTATCCCCCTCAGCGCAATAAAGGAATTGTTTCCTAAATTATCAGCGCAAATTTATTCACACCCTATATTTGGCTAATAACGCCGCCATTCACTTAGTAAATACTATATTACAATACTCTGAGTGTACATAAATATATATATATAAGTGATTCAATGAGGGTGAGGGCGATTGTCAACAGCGGAGCACCCATCAATATTGTGTTGACCAAGACGGTAAAGAGTATGAAGATCTCGCTAGACTTGGAACATAAGAGAGAATATGAGACAGCTGGGCCAAACACCACCATTTCCTGTGGAGCGTATAGTGCGCTGCCACTATGATTTGGGTCATTGGTGGTATCTGAGCCAGCAATAGTTTTGGCATACCAAAACTATGACATCCTGATTGGAATGGAGTTTCTATAGAAGTATGGAGTTAAATGTAAATTTAAGGATAATACGTTGACCATCCTGGGTCAGAAGTTACCATTAGTATACCAGAAGGATGGTGAGGCTCCGTTGAATTGGAGAAACAACTTCTTTAATCTGATATACAATGATGAATTGTACCAATTTAATACCAATTAGTTGGTAGCAAGTGACGCGAGATGCCAATGGAAATCCTAGAAAGAGTGGGGAATACCATTAATGATCAAGAACGAGAGGACCATACCAGCTGGATCTCAGATAATAGTCGACACAGGGTTGACTTTGGAGATTCCTTAGTTGTTGTATGGGGAAGTTAAAAGCCCCTGGAAGGTGTCCAGAGTGGATCCATGGGTGGCTCCTGGGATAATAATGCCAGGCCATGGAGAAATTTGAGTT